>JAFLJL010004653.1:0-12450 GCA_018398815.1 Conus ventricosus
AGATTAACTCTTCCCATGTTTGAGCTCAATTATTTTGGATAAACTGAAGTCCAGGTTTGGGCCCCAGCATGGGGGGAATATGCGTGCTAGAATTCAGCAATCCAAGTTGAGTACTTCTAGCAGCCACATGAAACCCGCCCTGTACACTTAGGCGGGGCTACATCTCAGTAACAGTTGTTACTAAACTTCTAGCAGTAACAACATGGACAAACAGTGGGTCAAAATGCTGCTGACTTGTTTAAATTTCATTGGTACACACATTACATAAAAAATGAATGAGGCTTTGGTTTTATCCTTTACATATTTACATCACCTTTACACCAATGTTACGTTGAACATAGTGAATTTGCAAAGCATTCCGCTCATAAGAAACATAAATATAAGCTGCTTAAACTTTCTCTTTTTTTTTTTCCCTTCAAAAGTGCAAAATTCAAGTTACGAAGTTCTAGCAGTCAGCCCTCGATTTGTAATAATTTAAACCAGTAGCGTACCATTCACAGCTAGAGTTTTATATATATATATTGGATTACCTGTTAGTTTCACCATAGACAAGGTCATTTGGTGTCCTCATCTCTACTCTGAAGAATTTCTTTAAAGCGTAGCAATGTACAGTCTCACAATGAACAGCTCCTTGTTTAATCCCCATAATTCTGTTCCATATTGAACCATAGGCTGAACTTGCAGTAAAACAATTTCATAAACAAAACAAAGAGTTATATTAAGTGTATGCAATTTTTGATAATACAATCAGCGCATTTTTTGCCCGACCCGGAGATCTTTACAAGCAAGAACAAAACTAAGACGGGGGAAAAGTATTCCCAAATATTATACACATTAACAACAGGTATTTCTACCATCAAAAAACCATCTTTCTCTCACACTTAAATAACCACCCTTTCGAAATACTATGACTTACTTTTATTCATGTTAACTTTTAACTGGAAGAGAAGCAATGCTCTTTGTAAATTGTTTAATTTGTTTTTGTAGTCCTTTACAGTCTCAGATAGTAAGATTGTATCATCAGCTATAACAGAATAAATAATTCAAATGCCTCCAGAGACAGCATAGCGCCATGTCTTCCATTCCTAATCACCTCAGTTGCTAGCTCATTAATAAATAAAGAAAATAATATTGGACTGCAAGCGCCCGCCCTGTCTTAGTCCAGCTGTACATTCAATGAAATCTGTCAATTTCGCACCACATCGAACTCTCGCTTTACTACATTATAAATAAATTCAATACATTTGTACAATTTTCCTTTAATACCCTTTTTAAACAAAATAATATTGCCAAAGCAATTGTCTGTTTAAAAGAATCGAAAGCTTTTTCAAAAACTATAAATCTTCATACAATTTGCGATTGTAAGACACAGACACAGACAGACCAACAGTCAGTCAGACAGACAGACAGGCAGACAAACAGAGAGAGAGAGAGAGAGAGAGAGAGAGAGAGAGAAGAGAGAGAGAGAGAAAGAAAAGAGAGAGATTCAGATAATTTACTGACGTAAGCATTTGCTCATATCACAATGGATTTGTTACATCATTCGTATCGAGCATTGCAGACTCTAACGTTAATTTGAAAGATAACACAGACACACAATGCAATGAAAACTTACAAAAAGAATAACTACAAAAGGCGCGCGCACCCCCCCCCCCCCCCCCCCTCCACACCACACACACACACACATGCGCGAGCGTGCGCGCGCACATGCAAGCGCAATCTCTCTCTCTCTCTCTCTCTCCATCTCCTCTTCTCTCTCTCTCTCTCTCTCTCTCTCTCTCTCTCTCTCTCCTCTTTTCTCATCCTCCCTCCCACCCTCCCTCCCTTCTCGTCTCTCCCCTCTCCCTCCTCACACCCACTCTCCCCTCCGCTCCTCATCCCTTCCCCTCTCCCTCTCTCTCTTCTCTCTCTCACTCTCCTTCCCTCCCCTCTTCCCCTTCTCTTCTCTCTACTCCTCCTCCCTGTGTCTGGCAATCGATTTTCTCAGTGTCGATGTCACAATGTTCTGTTACTTTGTCCTCTGTGGATGTAGTCTACAGAACTCACTCCCCAACCTTCAGCCCCTTCCTCCAACATCTCTGTGAGTAGAGTGCTCTGGTGGATGTAGTCCACAGTATCTCTCCCCAGCCTTCAGCCCCTTCCTGACAATCTCTGTGAGTAGAGTGCTCGGTGGATGTAGTCAACTGTACTACCCAGCCTTCAGGCCCCTTCCGACAATCTCTGTGACTAGAGTGCTCTGGTGGATTTAGTCAACAGTACTACCCAACCTTCAGCCCCTTCCTGACAATCTCTGTGAGTAGAGTGCTCTGTGGATGTAGTCAACAGTACTACCCAGCCTTCAGCACCTTCCTGACAATCTCTGTGAGTAGAGTGCTCTGTGGATGTAGTCAACAGCACTCCCCAGCCTGCAGGCTCTTCCTGACAATCTCTGTGAGTAGAGTGCTCTGTGGATGTAGTCAACAGTACTCCCCAGCCTTCAGCCCTTCCTGACAATCTCTGTGAGTAGAGTGCTCTGTGGATGTAGTCAACAGTACACCCCCAGCCTTCAGCCTCTTCCTTCAATCTCTGGAATTAGAGTGCTCTCAAGTTCCCTACAAAGTTACATGTCTCTTTGGTGAAGTTTACCTAAAATTCTATGCTTCCTACCGCATAATCTCTCTCTCTCTCTCTCTCTCTCTCTCCTCTCTCTCTCTCTCTCTCTTTCTCTCTCTCGGGGGATGATGGGAAGATGGCGGACGGCGAAGTTGAGTTGTGTGGCGCACCTTTTTTATTATCAGTTTGACTGTGCCAGACGAATCCCGACGAGTTGTTTTTGATACGAAAATGTCTCATCGAGGCTAGAGGTAACGAATCGAGGAAAACATGATAAGTTTGGCTTTATGGAGGGCCCGATTGGCCTTTTTCAACAACCGGCAAAATGCAAGTCCGGGCACGCCCCCGATTTCAACGGGGTATGACGACTGGGGGGGCACTCAAGTGGGCCCATTTGTGTTAAACCCCGGTGTGGGGCGGTGAGGGTGGGGCCCTTTTTTCAGCGAAAAGTCCCGTCAAAAAACATCCCCGCCGCAAAGACTGAAGGGGAAAACAGTGATAAATTTGGGCACCGATCTCCCCCCACGGGAAAATGGGCCGTGTCTTTCGCAAAAATTTCCCCAATGTTCGGTGACACGGGTGAGTCCTCTTTTTTATTACCTATGCGTATGGTCCCGGCCCTTTTTTGGGCAATTTTTGCTATCAAAAGTTTTAAAGGGTCAACTTCGGCTTTTATTGAAAAAGGGCTTCCAAAAAGTGGGACTTTTGGAAAAACCCCGGGGGCCCAACACACCCAAAAAAGTCATGTTGGGTTTAACTAGCCAACGAAAAGGGGGGGCCCCGAGCATAAAACAAGATCGGGAAAAAAGGGAAACGGCATGAAGCGGCAACAGAAAAATTTTGGGCATGCTTCGCACACAGAAGGGAAAAATAAAACCGCCAAAATGAAAAAAATTTGCAGGACTTCAAGAGAAAAAAAAACCATTAAGTAATTTTCCAAAAAAGGTGAAGAAATTTAAACCCAAAAATGTGACCAAAATTTAACGAGATAACGTACGTTATCATTAAGGGGGAAGAAATAGCGCGGATTTTTTTTCATCTTTAAAAAAGGGAAAAGCAGGGGAAAAAAGGAACAAAAACAGAAATTGGGCCGCTTCAGGGGTTTTTATGCCGGGACAAATAAAGAAACTACAAGAAAAAGATAGACAGGGTGGAAAAAAATTTTTAGAAGGGGTAACCTCAAATTTGGGTTTGGAAACCAGTAGCAGAGCATGAAGATTTTTGATTTAGGGACCGAAGCCCGTGGGAGAAGTGTTGAACAGTGTAGGAGGGGGAGAACATGGAAGAAACCCATATTTTTCCGAGAAAAACCGTGGGGCCGTTCCCTTTACGGTCCCGCAACCCCTGATCGTGAAGAAAGGGGAAATGGAAAAATAAGATGGGGCTTTTGAGGGGAAGGGCGTGCCCGGGGAAAAGGGGGAAAAAACAGGGGGGGAAAAATTTCCCCTTTTTCTTTAAAAAGAAAGGCTCAGATTTTTTCACAGGGCCGGGAAAAAAAATAAAACGCCTTTTTTTTAAAGGGAATTTTATTGTGACGACAGACGACAGAGTTTGGAAAAAAGGGCGGGGCTGTGAAAAGGAACGGTGTGAACAAGAGGAGCGAGGGAAGGGGACCCACTGGCGGTTTGGCATCGGTGTGTTTTGAACCCCTTCCTCAGGGTCGGCCATGACGTCGGTTCCGCACCCTTGGTTCATCTGGGCTGGGACGTTTTGGGGCCCTGGCTTTGAGGGGGGGGACTGCTCGCGGAAAGTGGGGGCGTTTCTTCTCCAAGTCCCTTTGGGGCGGACGGGGGGTGTCCCCCCTCTTTTTTGCCCCGGGGGCCCGGCCCCGGGGGTGGGCGGGTGTTTGGTGGCAGAAAAAGAGCAACTGATTTACGTTTTTGGTGGGCCCCTCGCGGGCTGTGGCCCCGCCCCCGGGGGCCCCCCGACTCGAAGCCAACATGCAGAAATCTTTGGGCGGACAGGGAAACACGGGGCTTCGGGAAATCTTACTTTCCCTTCGTTCGAAAAGGAACTGAAAACCTTTGGAAACCGGAAAAAACCAACAGGCAAACCCCCGAAATTTCCCCTTCCAAATTACAATAAATTTAAAATTTGGGTTAAAAAAAAACTAAATTTATGTCTCGTTTTAAAAAATTATATTTAGGTTTGATTTTGTTTGCCAACAGAGACTTTTAAATTTGGGAAAAATTTTGGGCCCATGGTCATTTTCCGAATTTTTGTGAAGGTTTTTTGCTCACAAAAAAATTTTTCCCATGGGAGAAATTCGGGGGGCGTTCTTGTTGGATTAAAAAACAAATTCAAAAAAAATTTTTTTAAAACAAATAATATAGATTTTTAAATTTAAAACATTTGGGTTAGAATTGAAAAAATGCCCCATTTTGGGGCTAGCAAGGATATCTTTCTTGGGGGGCTTCAAAATATACCAAAGGCGGGCCGATTTTTGAACATTTGGGGCTTAAAGGATGGCATCTTTATATTGAAAAGCATTGGTTTTCAAACCCCTACGATTGATGGGGTGAATTTTTTTTTTTGTGTGGTGACTTTAATGCCAGAAACATCTGATAAAAAAACCCGTTTTAGAAAATTTTGGCAAAAAATAAGGTTATGACTGATGATGGGCGATAAATATTAACAAAAGTTGGAACAAAATTTTCGTTCTTTTAAAATTCTGCTTTTTTAAAAAGTTTGGAAAAATCTCTGTTTGGGCCTGTGTTTCATGCCCGGATCTTTATATTCTAATGGATTTTTTGAAAGGGGGTAGGGGGGGCCCTTTCCTTTTTTTGTCTCGCAAAGGGAGTAGTTGGTGGATTTTTTTTCTAGTATCAGAAGAGTTATAAAAAAAAATGTGATTTAAAAATTGGGGCCGAGGTTTTTTTTTGGCACCTACCCTTTGGGGAAAAGAAAAGGGGAAGTGGGGAAAGAGGGAAGAAGAGATGGCCCCTTTAAATGGGGCCCCGAGGAAAAAAGTAGTCGGTTTTGAAGGGAAATTGGGGCCCCCATTACAGAAAAAACTGGGAAACAAAAATTTTATAAAACTGTATAGAAAGAGCAAAAAAATGTTAAAACCGTGATTTGAATGAAAGTATTTAAAATTTCTGTCAGGGGCCTGTACAGTTCAGCAGCAGTAGGGGAAGGGAATGTCTGGCAGGAGGAAAGAACATGGGATTTTGGGTTCCCACGTGGTGTAAGAGAAAAAAAAAAGAATGTGAAAAGATATCTTCAAAGTTTTAGAAAGAGCGAAAAAGCCAAATTTTAAACAACAAATTAAGGAACTAAATTTTTGGCAGAAAGAAAGGAAACACTGAAAAAGGGGAAAAAAATTTAAAAAACGGAGTTTTATTGAAAGCAGGGAAAACAGAAAAATAAAAGGGTTCAATGAAGAATCTAAAGTATTTTGGGGAAAACAAATTTGAACGGTGAACAGGAAAACAATGGTTTTTTTAAAGGGAAAAACACCCCAATGTTTTGACATTTTTTTTTTCCCGTTTTTTTAAAATTTTGGGAAAAAATTTAAAACCCCTTTCAGAGAAGATGAAAAAAGAGAAAAAGGGGCAAGGGTAAATTTCGAACCTCTATTTAATTTTCGCTTTTAACCACACAAGAATTTTGGAAGGTATAAGACATTTAAAAAAGGGAAAAGAGTCTGGGGTTTGATAAAATTGGAATGTAAAGCTGAAAAATAGTAATTTTCAATTTTTGAATTTTAGTTTTCCCACTCCAACCCTTTTTTTTGGGAAAATGGCCCATTTCCCCCGAATTGGCCAAAACAAACAAATTTTCCCCCAATTTATAAGAAAGGGGTTTTAAAAAAATGCCGAAAACTATAGAGGTGTGGCTTTTTGGGCGGGGGAGTTATAAGGGATATACGTAAAATTTAAATAAAAGACCTCAAAATGGGGAAAAGGGAGAAAAAAAAAAATTGAAGAACAGGGTGGGGAAATTTTTTTTTTTTTTTTTTGGGGAGGGGACAGTACCATGGATAAAAATTTTTACATTGTACGGTTTTAGTTGAAAAAAAAATCTTTTGAAAAATACAAAATTCTATTTTACGTTCGTAGATTTCAGGGGAAAGGGGTTCGATTTGTTAATAAAACAATTTTTGGAGCATTTTTGAGGAAATATGGGATAAAAAAAACTTTTTTTTTAGGCGCTTCGAGGGGTTTTTAACAAACCCTTTTGCATCTGTTCGGGGTAAAACACTTACCAATTTTTTTAATGCCAAGTGGATAAAACAAGGCTGTCTTTTGACCCTATTATGTTTTCTTTCCTTTTTAAAAAAGAATTTGGGCCCCTAAAATTTTTAAAAAAAGGGGGGGACATGGAATTCAGATTATACCTGGGGGCCTTTTACTATTTCTTATGCTATTTTTCCGACGATTGGGAAATTTTATTTCTTTACGGGAACTGGTTTACAAAACAGATAAACGCGCTTTAAAGAAAAAAGCAATGGCTTAAACCCAAAATGTAAATTTAGATAAGACTAAAATTATAGTGTTTAGGTAAGGGGGTCACTTGCAAGAAGAAAATATGGTGGTTTTGGGAATTTGGAATGAAGGTGACAAACTGTTTTTAATATTTAGGTTTTGTTTTTTTCCCAAAAAGCAACCCAAATGTTGGGTGGTTAACTATCATAAAAGGGGGGAAAAAGGAGTCATTGCAAAACCCAAAAAAAATGAGGAAACACGGGCATCTGATTTTTCCCCTGTTTTTAAATTTTTCGATTCACAAAATTTAAGGCCCTTTTTTTTGTATGCGTCTGAAATATTGGACTTCATAAAAAAACATAAGGAAAAAATTTCATCTTTTTGGGTTTTAAAAAAGTTTTTAATGTGCCTTTAAAATTTATCAAAACAGTGATGGGATGGTGAAACAGGGGGGATATCCCTTTATAAAACCATGCCTACGGGAAAATTTAAATTTTTTTTGGTTAAGCCCTTTCAAATTTTCCAAGTCCGATTATTTAAAAAAGGCGTATTGAAAGTTAAAACAGAACTAGAAAAAGGGAAAAATGAAAATGGTTTTGTACGGTTAAAAAGTTTTTTTAAAGAAACGGATATGGGGTTTTTTATGGCGAAAGAGGGGGTAGGAGACGGGTTCATCTTTTTGGGCCCGTTTTTTAAGGGGCGATGATCTTTCCTTTTTAAAAAAAACTGGGACTTCAAATTTTGAAATAATGGAAAATTTTTCATGGTTTTTTTCATTCAAAAGCATATGGAAAACCCGAGAAATATTTGTCAACAATTCCAAAAAAAGTGGCACAAAGATCTTTTAAGATTTCGAACAAGAACTTTGGGTTTTTAAAGCTAACGGAGAAAGGGTTTTTTTCGAAAATAAAGACAAAAATGCCCGTCTGCTTAAAAAGAAATTTAATTTCGTGGAAAACGAAATTAAATTTTTTATTTCACTGGGGCGCTTATGCCAGCATTAAAACAAACATGGGTTTTTTTTTTATATGCCCCTGGCTGCACAACCCCAAAAACCCTTAAAAAAACCGGGTTTATTTTGAAAAAAAGAAAAAATAACAGGGGTTCCCGCAAAATATGTCGCAGGGGCATATAAAATTCGAAAAGGTAAATTGGAAAATGGATGATTGACTTCTGAACAAACCTGGAGGATATATCACCTTATGTTTGTTATTTAAGAAATGAAAGAAGCTCAGTTCTTCTAACTTAGCTTGTTGGTTCTTTTGATGATGATGATGACGATAATGAGTGTATCTATGAGTTCATGTATGTGCGCGCGCGCGCGCACCGCGCGCGTGTGGTGTGTGTGTGTGTGTGTGTGTGTGTGTGTGTGTGTGTTTGTGTGTATGTATGTGTGTGTGTGTGTGTGTGGTGTTGTGTTGTGTGTGTTTGTGTGTGTATGAGAGGAGAGAGTGAGGGAGTGAATGTATGCACCAGTGATTTGTTAGTTTTGTGAATCCCTTTTCAATCATCCCCTTGACATGAAGATTGCAAGTCATTGTCAATAAACAATTTGTCATTGTCATCATTGTCATTGTCATGTCTCTCTCTCTCTCTCTCCTCTCTCTGATTTTTCTGTCTTTCTCTCTCTCTATTGCTGTGTCTGTCGGTCTGTATGTATCTATGCCTGTCAGTCTATGTTTGTGTCTGTCTGTCAGTCTGTCTATCTCTGTCTGTTTGTTTGTCTGTCTGTCTGTTCTGTCTCTCTCTCTCTCCTCTCTCTCTCTCTCTCTCTCTCTCTCCTCTCTCTCTCTCCCCCCCCCCCCCCCCCCCCCACCCCCCCCCCCCCCCCCCCCCCCCCCCCCCCCCCCCCCCCCCCCCCCCCCCCCCCCCCCCTCCCCCCCCCCCCCCCCCCCCCCCCCCTCTCTCTCTCTGTCTCTCTCTGTCTCTCTCTGTCTCTGTTCAGAGCCCAATACCCAGAGCACAATTTTTCTCTTGTGTTACAAGGAGTCCTGTGCGTTCGCGTTGTCTTCTCCACACTGATCCGTATCGATGTCCTGTATCCCTTCCAACTTCCTGCACGCTGCCTATCACGTCTCATCTATGCAAGAAAGAGAGAGTAGAGGTGGATAGAAAGAAAGGGGATGGACTGGAGAGAGAGAGAGAGAGGAGAGAGAGAGAGATGAGAGAGAGAGAGAGAGAGAGAGAGAGAGGCAGACAGACAGACAGACAGACAGACAGGACAGAGACACACACACAGACAGAGAGACAAACAAACAGACGAGAGAGACAGGCAGACAGACAGACCGACAGAGTGTGAGAGAGCGAGAGGGCTCACAAGTTGCAATCAACAGACGGGGAAGCCAAGGGAATAGATGAGCCGATAAGGCAACGGGGTAATAATTAGCGGTATTTGCACTAACAGGCAACCGGAGAATTGTTCTAATTCTGGAGATGATAAGGCATATGCTGCCAGTGGCGCCACACAACACATGCTCAACCACAGTCACCGCATGGATCGTGCACGAGTGCCGTGCTTGAACCTATAATCCGAACAGTTCACTATCCGGTGTCCATTTCTCTGGCAGTGTGTTAAAGCAGTGAATCTGCAGTCAGGAGTTGTGGGTTCTAATCCTGCCAGTGACCAACGTGTACACTGGATTTTTTTGCTGCCCTCCTAGCTGTGCTGTCGTCCTGGTGGTATTGGTTCAGAGGTTGATGGGTATCCTTCCTCTCTTCCTAGCTCACCATATATTTGGATATGGTAGCAAGCCCTGCATGTCGCAATAATTATGGTTGGCTGGATGAGAAAGAAGAATTCAGTTAGATTAAATGCCGGAGTCTGTCATATTAACTTTGGTGAAGGCTACGTTCAGACATGACATTGAGCTGCACATCAACCACTCTCCCATTCTACGTCTGTATGTCCATTGTGTCGCTGAAATCTCTCTCTCTCTCTCTCTCTGTCTCTGTGTCTGTCTGTGTGTCTGTGTGTCTGTCTCTCTCTCTCTCTCTCTCTCTCTCTCTCTCTACTCTCTCTCCTCTCTCTCTCTCTCTCTCTCTCTCTCTCTCGTGAATAGGACAGGTTGGTGTCCGTTCCAAAAATACGCTGGCATCAAAATGAATATAGAAGTGTTGAAGTGCTTACAGCAATATTATAATAAACGTTTTTATATTCGATCTCAGAGTACAAATCCGTCAAGGATACTTTGTCAAATAGACATGCTTTTTACTTATTCACTTATTTATTTATTATATATTTGTTTATGTTTTTATTTTAAATATGTATTCATTTGTTTGTTTATTATTTATTGATCTATCTAATTATTTCTCCTTTTTCGTGTTTATTGATTCATCTATTTGGGTGTCTATTCATGTATGTTCTGCTGCCTACTTCCCATGTCACTTCAGTGGCATTGCTGTCATACTTCCCACTCCAGCTTTCAGTTAACAGTTACATCTGGCTGGTACTGCCACAGCCCAGCAGCAGTGATCCACACGGAAAGTCAATGTCCATTCGTCATGAGGCTTTAGAGGAGACTAGTGCTGAGTCACTGTAGTGATGTTCAGTGGGGCATATCTCACAGGGAAACTGTGTCACTGTGGTAATGTTCAGTGCTGTCTGTCTCACAGGGAAACTCTGTCACTGTGGTGATGTTCAGTGCTGTCTGTCACACAGGGAAACTCTGTCACTGTGGTGATGTTCAGTGGGGCATGTCTCACAGAGAAACTCTGTCACTGTGGTGATGTTCAGTGGGGCATGTCTCACAGAGAAACTCTGTCACTGTGCTGATGTTGAGTGGTGTCTGTCTCACAGGGAAACTCTGTCACTGTGGTGATGTTCAGTGGTGTCTGTCTCACAGAGAAACTCTGTCACTGTGGTGATGTTCAGTGGTGTCTGTCTCACAGGGAAACTCTGTCACTGTGGTGATGTTCAGTGGGGCATGTCTCACAGAGAAACTCTGTCACTGTGGTGATGATCAGTGATGTCTGTCACACAGAGAAACTCTGTCACTGTGGTGATGTTTAGTGATGTCTGTCACACAGAGAAACTCTGTCACTGTGGTGATGTTCAGTGATGTCTGTCACACACAGAAACACTGTCACTGTAGTGATGTTCAGTGAAGCATGTCTCACAGGGAAACTCTGTCACTGTGATGGTGTTCAGTGATGTCTGTCACACAGGGAAACTCTGTCACTGTGATGGTGTTCAGTGCTGTCTGTCTCACAGAGAAACTCTGTCACTGTGGTGATGTTCAGTGCTGTCAGTCTCACAGAGAAACTCTGTCACTGTGGTGATGTTCAGTGCTGTCTGTCTCACAGGGAAACTCTGTCACTGTGGTGATGTTCAGTGGGGCATGTCTCACAGAGAAACTCTGTCACTGTGGTGATGTTCAGTGATGTCTGGCAAACAGAGAAACTCTGTCACTGTGGTGATGTTTAGTGGGGCATGTCTCACAGAGAAACTATGTCACTGTGGTGATGTTCAGTGGGGCATGTCTCACAGGAAAATTCTGTCACTGTGGTGATGTTCAGTGGTGTCTGTCTCACAGGGAAACTCTGTCACTGTGGTGATGTTGAGTGGTGTCTGTCTCACAGGGAAACTCTGTCACTGTGGTGATGTTCAGTGGGGCATGTCTCACAGGGACACTCTGTCACTGTGGTGATGTTCAGTGGTGTCTGTCTCACAGAGAAACTCTGTCACTGTGGTGATGTTCAGTGGTGTCTGTCTCACAGAGAAACTATGTCACTGTGGTGATGTTCAGTGGGGCATGTCTCACAGGGAAACTCTGTCACTGTGGTGATGTTGAGTGGTGTCTGTCTCACAGGAAACTCTGTCACTGTGGTGATGTTCAGTGGGGCATGTCTCACAGGGACACTCTGTCACTGTGGTGATGTTCAGTGGGGCATGTCTCACAGGGAGAACTCTGTCACTGTGATGATGTTCAGTGGTACCTGTCTCACAGTGAAACTCTGTTCCTGTGGTGATGGTCAGTGGTACCTATTCTGATCCAACACACGCAGAATCCATTTGACAACCCTCCTATTGAGTCTATGATGGATTAGTCGTGCCGCAAAATCAGTGCCCCTTATCCGCCAGACAGTTGACCAGCATCTGAACTGGCAAAGGCAAAGATGTGGAGAGGAAACCGAAACTGAGTTCACCATGAGAGCATGGCACTTTGGGCGACAGAACGTGACATTTTTCTTTTTGTTTGTTCAGTGCTGGTCATTATGGAAGAGAATGATGGCCATAACGCTGTGGGGTTCTTTTCTGTTACTGAGACTGGAAAATGGCACTGTACTCTATGATTACCTCTTATGATTTACCCCCCACGTCAATCATGGCCCGAGAGATGCAGGCACCTGTATGTTGTCTGAAAATTTGGGCAACACCATCAGGCACGCATCAAATAAGGGATAAAATCGACTGTGTGACCACTCTTTCTCT
>JAFLJL010004654.1:0-14922 GCA_018398815.1 Conus ventricosus
CCCCACTGTCCAAAACCACGCCCCGGGTCCACGCACCTGACACCCGCCGCCCACCCGGGGCCCCGCCGAGCCCCGTAAACCGGCAATCCACAGGAAGCATCAATTCAAGTCGTCAAGAGGCAACCCACCCGGAGAGAACGCTGCACTGCGCCGAGTCACTTCGGTGGTGTTCAGTGGTGCCTGTTCTGATCTAACATACGCAGGACACCACATCAAAAGCCCCCTACTGACACAATAATTGCTTAGTCCGGAGCCGGCGTGAGTGAGCTCTCCCCTCGGAGGGCGCCACCAACGTCCGCCAACGACAGGCCCCCCATGGACTCGCCGATACCGGTGACCCCGAGGGAACCGAACCAAGGTCACAGACGTGGAGAGGACTCGAAATTGAGGTCACCATGAGAGCAGGCATAAAGGGCCACAGAATTTGAGACATTTTTTTTTAATGCGATCGATAGAATGAGGATGATTAAGATAAATGCTACGGATTTCCATTTCGGTCGAGACTACATGACAGGGCTGTACTTACGCTTCCTTTCATAATATATCCCGGCGTCAACCAGGCCCAAGAGATACGGGCCCACCTGCAATGTTGGTCAGGAAATTTGAGCAACACTCCAGAAAACCCCATCCATTAAGTGGTTGAAACTCGACTGTGTGATCCCAGTTTTCCCAACTGAGTCCGCAGCAAACTCAACTCGGGGTAGGAGCCGGTCGGGAAAGAAAAACCCACATGACTTCTGATGGATTCGAACCCACGACCTCCCAGCCGGGAGTCCGCGACGCTAACCAACTTCGCCCACGGCGCTGGTCCCTCCACATAAGCTTTTTTTTCCGCAGGACTCGCAGCAAAATAGGAAAGAGAAAACCATGGAAACACAAACAGCTGGCATACCATACAGTTATGAAAAAAGCAATATTGTTCTGAGATTCCATCAACATAACCTTCAATCTCCTTCTTTTTTTTTTAACGATAGAAAAATAATGTAATGTAATTTTACATTATACATAAAGAAAAATACATTAAAATTGCAACACATTCCAAAACCAATGGGAGTTCTAACACATAAATAAAAGCAAAAATGCAAGTGTTAATTCCTGAAAGATTCAAAACAAAAACAAAAATTGAAGGGGACTTCTAAAAGCAGAAAGGGTAAAACTGGGCTCCTAAGTTCAAAACACCTTCAAGAAGAAACTGAAAATGCACATTTTTCTGGCAAGTTTACCTCCCTATCTTCATGATTATGTTGTGGGGGGGCAAACGTTGGGGGAATTTTCCAAGTAGGACGACCAAACTGTGTCCCCACAATGCTGGGTGTAAAAAGGGGATAGAAAAACACGTCTAATACTGTCCACTTAAACAGATGTTCAAAACAAGGGTTGGGAACGATAAAGGGACAGAAAAGAAGCAAAAAAAGCCATTTTCCCAACCAAGGTCTATTTATCCATTTGTTCATAACAATGTTTGGAGGGTTAAATTTAAAAAAAAGAGGGAATTTTACTTACCAAGTCTACTTACCTATACCCCATGACAATGTTTGGAGAAAGGGGAGGGAGGAGCACGGGGGAAAGGGGAGCAGAAGGATGGATATGATGGAATACTTTTAGCACTCCACCCAAATGTCAGTTCATAATCATGTTAACGGACTAAGGAAAGGCTAGAAACGGGAAATGGTGGGGAGGGGGTTGGGGGATTTTTTTTCCAGCATCATCTACCTACCTTCTTGTTTTTTTACAATGTTTTAGACGGGAGGGGGGATTACAGAAAAGTGAGTTTGTCCAACAAGGTCATTTATCCATGCCTTCTAGATACATTGCGGAGAGAAAAGGGACAGAAAAGAGCGAGTTGTTCTACAGCACAGTCTACTCATTCTTACGCTCACGAGGTTGAAAAGAAAGAAGAAGAGAAAACTGGAAACACCTGTAGCATGGTCTGCTCACCTGGTTATTCAAAATGATGCTGGGGAAGTTGATGGATAGAAAAGGAGGAACTTTTGTCGCTCTCTCTGCTTATCCATTTTGGGCATGATGTTTAGGAGGGATAGGGGGAGGTGTGTGTGGAAAAAGGACATTTTTGCTGCAACAGTCCCATTCACCCCGTATGTTCATGACGATGTTGGGGAGGGGGGAGGGGTCACGCATGATGAAGGGGTGGGAATCCCCCGTCCTCGGCGTCACTCGCTTCTCTTCCTCGCTGATCCAAATGTCACCGCTGATGTTGGTCGTCTCCTTCTCGCTTATCCGCTTGCAAAATTCCTTCATTCGTCAGACAACTTCAGTTTAAGGTTACTGACCAATTTCGACAATAAGTTCACCAGTGTGGCTATGCGCTCGCACACATGATCACACTAACACACCGAACATTCACAATCTCAAATATTACACATTGCACAATCATATTTATGCAAACACACACACACACACACACACCACACACACACCCCACACAAAACACACACACACACACACACACCCCCTGTTCATATAACCAGGGTCCCTTATCATGCCTCTTTAAAAAATTTTTTTTCTTCGAAAAGGAAAGTAAAAAAACACCAGCCCCAACCCCAATACCAGTGACGGCTACAGTAGCTTTCCCAAAAACCCGTGTGTATGCAAACTCACTGAAGGCAAACGGGTGGAAAAAACCCGTTGCCTGGTCACAGCAATCACTAAAATCACGCACTACAACACAATGGCACATAAGCAAGCACTTGTCACCATCCTCAAACCAAAAATCATATCGTACACAGCGTCAGTGAGCAATATTTTTGTTCTTCCTCTGTCATCTGAATAAGTGAAACACTGATAAAGTCAACGATAAAGACATTTAAGAAAGCAATACTTAGCAGGACACCTTAAGCAAAACATACTCAAAGAATAACATGACCTGACACCTCACAGAAACTGTTTTGGCTGTTTTTTGTCATTTCTTTTTTTTTTTTTCAACCTTTTAAATTCTGTGGGAAAATTAAACCCAAAACTGGAATTAAAAATTTCTGTAGGGAAAATTCAAAGCTGTACCCCTACTTTTTCTTTCCCCCTTTTTGGACTGTTCAACTTTTTTTGAAAGGTTTCTTCTTTACACAGACCTACAATGGCAATACAATACTGTAGTAACAAGAAAGAGTGGTATGAACATACACACACTCCCACATAAAAGAAAGACACAACACAAACATATGCTCACAAGCACTCACAAATTTGAAAAATCCAACACAACACAACACAACACAACACAACGCAACACACACACACACACACACACACACACACACACACACACACACACACACACACATGCCCCACACAAAAAACACACAATCGCAAATGCTTAAATGTTTAATACAAATATCTAATTTTAACTGGAGATAAACCCTTATTTGAAAGCATTAATCTAAATTCAAAAGAATCCAAAGGAAAAAAAAATCACCTTCGATTCACAAGAAGAATGGCATCTACTGAAGAGATGCGAGTTACACATGTATCCATTTTCTTTTCTTTAACTCTTAATTAATTTCAAATATTTTGGAATAATCGCATTTCATGTCCAAAAATTAAATTCACCTTGCAAAGAAAACAAACATTTATTAAAAAGATCTTTATTGTCTGAAATACTCGCTATGCAGAACAAAGATATAAACAGCGGCATCTTCCACTGCGTGAGGAATATTTTGAAATATGAGCATTTCTTTGGGGAGTTTCACTGCACCCAAAGAGAACATCTGCTCTAATTTCGGCTGTCTCAACCCGGGTAGGTGAGGGGGGGGACTGAACCCAGGAACCCCTTTGGGGTCAAGAGAACCCCTGTTTTTTCACTGGGCCAAACCTGGGAGGCTTTTACACAACAGTGGGACTAGTCATCACAGGTTGCCGGGGCTTACCCGTTCAGTTCAGCCACCGATTTTGCCCCACTTTTGGGCCAGGGAGGTCCACACACGCCCCTTCCCCTTCTCCATTTGGCCAGGCACGGGCACGCAGAAACACAACATCAGGCACCAGGTCACCACAGCCCCAGTAATAACAGCAATAATGAAAAACAACAGAGCTTTTACACAGCACCTTGCCAAAAAGGTTTTAGGCGCTGACAATCCACACTCTCGTGTATGCAATGGGCTGCCTACCTGGGTAGTGCCGACTGAAGAGCTGCCTGGCTGCGCTTCATTCAGTCGCTTCCCGTGTCAATCCAGTCAGTATCATCCCCTCAATTTCCTTACTTCCTTCATTCTTCCATTTCTAAAGCAGGGTGCATGCATGTGTAACGTATAATCAATACCAACAGCCAAAAGGACCTTCTCTTCCAAAAATTGGTGATGGGATTTTTTGTTTTACGTGTGTGCAAAATGTTATGCATGCATTCACACACAGAACCTAGGTTTATCGTCCCATTCGAAGGACTGTTTGGGAAATGACTCAGAACCAATGTTAACTCCAAGGGAAAGATCCCCCTGTACTGAAACCCACCTGGTGGGGATTCCAACCCCCCAACCCCTGGATCACCAAGATCACAAGTCCGGCGCTCTACCACGAGCTAATTCCGGCCCCAACCAACACTGATCATAACACTGCCGCACACAACCCAGGGCCAAACCCCATCACGCACACACATCCATTTAAAAGTGAGACAAAACTGAACACCAGCCTATACACAACTCAGGGCATTGCATCGTACACGTGTCAAGTAGCAGGGAAACACACTGATGACACTGCCTGCACATGACTCAGGGGATGGCAGCGCACACATTCAGCAATACTAAAAGATGCTGACTGTCAGTCCAACGACAACACAAAGCACCATGGTTTACTTTGAAATAACGTAACTGATAACCGATGTTAAACTGTGGATACCAAGCACGCAAAGGATATGGAGTCATGGATTTGAGCTGAAGCTCCACTCAAAAAGATAGACCAATGAACGAATATCCCTGCAGATAAATACGTAAAACACAAGCAAACACACAAACTCATGCACATTTAAAACACAATTCCATTACACATGCACACATGCATGCACACAAGCACGCACACACACACATGCACATGCATGCACGCATGTGCACACACACACATGCACACACACACACACATGCATGCATGCAAGAACAATTTATAATACGGGCACACTTTCAGATTACACAAACTTGTGTAAAACCTTTCTGTTTACACAAATACACAAGGCATTAAACCAGAAGATAATCATTTCAAACAAGCTGATAGTAGCAGACTTCCTATTAAAACAGATTTTAAATAATACGCATTCGATTGCCACGATTCTCATTGTCCACTATAAAAGCCACTATCAATAATCTTTCTGCTAAAATGTATGCCATTATTACTAAAACCCATAATAAGCCGCTGCCACGATAGCCTGTAACTAGCTAGTGTCACACAAAACGTTTTTTTAATAGCTCAGGACACTTAAAAACATTTGTAAGCACAGCAGATACAGACACCCCAAACTGTTACCTGAATGACATAAAAATTCAGTATGTATTATCTACAATCTATTCAACACGTGGAATGAAAACCCGACAGTGAGAGCAAGAAAACACACACACGCACACAGTGATACACACACACACAAACACACACACACAACACACACACACACACACACAAAACACACACCACAAAACACAAGCACACACACACACCACACACACACACAACACACACAAACACACACACAAGCACACACACACACACACACACACACACACACACACACACACAAATACAAAACACACACACGCACATGCACTCAAGCACACACACACACACACACACACACACAAAATAGATACATACATATACAATCAAGCACATACACACACACACACAACACACACACACACACACACACATCACACACACAAAACATACACACACATACATATACCCCCTCAGCACACACACACACACACCACACTCAGACCCCAACTCCTCTCTCCTCTCCCCCCCCCCCCCCCACCTACCTCTCTCCTCCCCTCTCTCTCTTCTCCTCTCTCTCTCCCTCTCCCCTCCTCCTCTCAATCCCCTCCCTCTCCTTCTCTCTCTCTCTCTCTCTCTCTCTCTCTCTTTTAACTTAAAACACAGCCCAGCTAGCTTTTTTGTTGTCGTCTCTTTGCCGAATTCTCTGCTGGACTTCCATGAGGCACGTACGTTGAAGCACGTGGGGTTAGCATACAAAATGACATGTGTTCCAACAGTTAAAGTGTGCGTCAGCGCCCTCCCCTCCCTTCTCCATCCCTATCCTTCACAACGCCTCAATCCATCCCATCCCACCCTTCCTCACAGCAGGTGCACAGAAGCATTCACAACTGCAACATGGGCTTTAACAAGTGAAGTGTGGAATGTCTGTGATTTCAACTAAAAGCATTCTCTATGTATTACAGAGGGAGTGGGAATGGAATTCTCCTTTACCGACTGTTATAAAACCAAATGGACGTGTTTGTCTCCTGAAACATGTGTTTCCACTGCTGGTTCATACTTACAGGCCATCAGTAAAATGCAAGACGTAACCTTTTTTTTTTTTACTCAGATCAGAGTGGGGTGCTCATTTGGTTGGTATTCTTTTCATCTCCTTCGCAACTGATTTGCACTTGCATTTGATTAAGACTTTGGGGCCACCTGCCCTGTCCCCCCTCTCTCTGTCTCTGTCTCTGTCTCTCTCTGTTCCATCTGTGTGTCTCTCCTTCATGCCCACAGCCTCCATGGCAATTTGCTGTTACGGGGCAGTCCCTCCTCTCCCCTCCCCTTCCCCAGCCTACCCATCCCCTTCCCCCAAACCCTCACTCCCTCCACCCCCTTCCCAAAAAACACCCCTCCTTCGCCAGCTAATAAAGGCCCACCTCATGCACTCAACTTCACAGCCGGGGAAATAATTTTGTCCCTAAGATCTCAGGCAAAAAAGCTAACTGGATTTCACTCATCTTTTATGACACACCTTGCCAGCCTTCCCAGACTTTTTTTCCCCTTGTTCCTTTCTAGTACATTACCTCCAAATTTTTTGCCCTCTCTCCCACTGGGGAAATCTGTGTTAGAGGCAATCTGGAGTAATTGCCAAGAGATTTCCTCTTCTTTCAACCAACCTTATTTCTCCCTGGCTGATGATCGATACAGCTGAAGCCTGCATCTGAATAAGTCAAGTCGTGGGTGTGCCTTTGCATGCACTTGGCACGTGACACATCCAAACATGTGGGCACAGGCATTCCAAGGCAATTGTTTTTCAACAAGTGAGCCCGGCAGCTGGCTTGATGTCCAAATATTTTGTCCTTTTTTTTTGTTCTTCAGAATGGTTTCGATATTCAATTGACAGGTAAGTTACTAGCTATACAAGTTGGGGAGTCTGTCAGTATAAATTATCCGTCCTGCCTTGTTTCATGAAGTTCTCTGCGAGTACTGGTCCTATCTCTCTTTGACTCTGCCTTCTTCACTTGTCCAAATCCTTTCTAGTCTCTACTACTTTCTTGCTTTTGTGGCCTATTTTCCCACCTTGTTCCAGAGCAATGTTTACATCCCCCCCCCCCCCCCCCCCCCCAAATTCAAGGCAGCTTTTCACTGTAATCGGGCAACAAGGAAATGAGACTGTACACACTGTGCAGAAAAGAGGCTTCCTGTCCATTTATCAGTGTCCATCTGCCCACATCGCTTCCTAAGTACGGTTTTTATTAGCCTTAAATGTTTTTCATGAATGATTTACTGTCTTCTTTGCTTTTTTTTCTTTAAACAAGGACTAAACCACACAGCACAACCAAGTTATCTACCTTAGGATGACAGCAGTTAACTATCTCATTAACTCACGGCTATAAACTGACATGACGCCTCTGCGGTTTTCTTTCCTTTTTCACAATGGGACCTTCATATTTTTTATGTACAACTATTATTATGAAGGGTCTGTGTAGTTGGCTGGCTATGATAAACTAAACTATAAGTTATTGAAAAAAAAAACTATAATTTTATTGGCAATTGCTTTTCATTACCAAACAGTCTATGTATGTGCCTTTTAGCCTTTTTTAAACCTTTTCTTATCTGTCATGTGAAACATGAATAAGTGTATGTGTGTGTGTGTGTGTTTTGTGTGGTGTGTGGGTGATAGAGACAAACACACAGACATAGGGACAGACAGAGGGACAAGAGAGAGAAAGCAGGTTGACAGATAAGTTAAGAGCTCATAGGATGGGCAGATAGGAAGGTAAGGTGGGCAGGTATAGAGGCGACGAGGGAAAAGAGGAAAGAAATGATGGGCGGGAGGCGGGGTAGTGGAAACCTAATAGCTCGGGCATGTATGCCAATATAATTGCCTTTTTTCACACTTAATACTGTAAAGTATTTTGAAACGTTAAAAGTGCTATAGAAATACCTCATCATTACAACTATAAATGTGCTTACCTACCAGAAGATTTTGGGGGGGGCCTTTTCAAAGGAACAACAGCCAAACTTTCCAAAACTTCTGTTTGTACAGTCCACTTGGCACACAGCATTTTGTCTGATGAACCATTTACAAGTCAACCTCCATTCCCTCTTCTTTGGTGAAAGGGACGTTGTTTGGAACACAGCATCTCCCCATTTGTCCTGATGAACCTTTTTCCCAAATCAACCCCATTCCTGCTTCTTTGGTGAAAGGTAGTTGTTTGGAACACAGCATCTCACAGTTTGTCTGATGAACCATTTCCAAGTCAACCTCCATTCCTGCTTCTTTAGCGAAGGGTACATTGCCGCGCAGAATCAGAAATAAGCACACACGCACAAACTACCTATTCTGGTACCATGATCTGAAAATTTTTTCACAGTATAATATTGGCTGCTAGTTCTCTGATGACTCGGGACAATCGTGGAAACAGTGCGTAGGGCAGGACACAAGGGTCATGAAAAAGGCCCACTTGTGTCCCATCAGAAACAGACAGTATATACATACAAAAAAGAAGCAAGTTCTCCTCTGTTCCCTGTCGGGGACTGTTTTTTAATGCCTTCCTTTGCCAACGTTTAACACTCTTCCTCCACCAACTGTTTAACACCTTCCTCCACCAACTGTTTAAACACCTCTTCTCCACCCAAATGTTTAACACACTCTTCCCCCACCAGCTGTTCAATACCTTCCTCCACCAGCTGTTTAACACTCTTCCCCCACCAACTTTAAATACTCTTCCTCCACCAACGTTTAAACACTCTTCCTCCACCAGCTGTTCAAATCTCTTCCTCCACCAACTGTTTAACACTCTTCCTCAACCAACTGTTAAATACTCTTCCTCCACCACTGTTTTAAACACGCTTCCCCCCACCAACTGTTAAATACTCTTCCTCCACCAACTGTTAAATACTCTTCCTCCACCAACTGTTTAACACTCTTCCTCCACCAACTGTTAAATACTCTTCCTCCACCAACTGTTTAACCCTTTCCTCCCCCCACCGTTTTTAAACACTCTTCCTCCACCACTGTTTAACACCTTCCTCCACCAACTGTTTTAAAACTCTTCCCCACCAACTGTTCAATTCTCCCTTTCCCCCACCAACTGTCAAAACAGTCCACAAAGATAGAAAAGTTTGTACTCTTCCTGTGTTTCTTACCCTAATTTCCTTTACCAACTATAACCCAACACCTCTGACCCAGTTTTGGTTCTCTGTGCTGAGTACCACTCATCTTGCAAACACCAGCAAAACTACCAATCATCACCATGAAGGCTAGGAAAAAACCTACTGTTTCCAGCTGGACGCTGTGTCTTTAGCAGTCTTTCCTTAAACCAACCAATGCTGTCACCACAACAGCTGTCTAAAATCATTCTCTGTCTCGGGGAAAGTTAGGACAGACACACCTCAACAGCGGGCTGGTTAGCAAAACAACTGAACAAAGCTTTTTTTCAGCCCTTTGAAGAGTTACTACCTCTGAAACACTTGAAAATGTTCCTGCAATAGCTGAAGATTTCCACAAAAGGCCCAGAAGATTCTCCCTATGATCACGTGAGATTCTACCAGAGGGTGGCTGAACATTTCTCCATAAGGCATTTGAAGATGTCCCTCAAAGGCACTTGAAGATTTTCTCCAAAAAAAAAACACTTGAAAATTTCCTCCAAAGGGCAACCGAAGATCTCACCCAAAAGGCAGCCAAACATTGTCACCACAAGGGAAAATTTCCCCTCAAGGTAGCTGAAGATTTGCCAAAGGCACTTGATGATTCCCAAGAAAAGGGAAGCCGAAGATTTCCACAAAAGGTAGTTTAAGATTTTCCACAAAAGGTAGCTGAAGATTTCCCACAAAAGGTACTGAAGATTTCCACAAAAGGCAGCTGAAGTTTTTCCCACAAAAGGCTGCTGAAGATTTCCACAAAAGGCAGCTGAAAGATTTCCACAAAAGATTTCCAAAAAAGGGCACTGAAATTTCCACAATTTCCACAAAAGGCAGCTGAAGATTCCCTCAAAATGTTGCGAAGAATTACCACAAAGGGAAACTGAAATTTTGCATAAAAGGCAACCAAACAATTCCCTTAAAGGGCAATCGATGATTTTCCCCAGAAGGGCAAATGAAGATTTCCCACACAAGGGAGCAGAAGATTTTTGCCTACAAGGCAGTTTGGATTTTACACTCACAAGGCACCTCACACTTCCCCCTTGAAAGGCGCTGACAATGTTCCCAAAGTAGCAGTTTGAACATTTTCAACACGCAAAGGCAGCTGAAGACTTCCATATTTCACTTGAAAACACCAGAAATCTTCTTTAAACCCTCCTGCATTTATGTTTTTTCACACAGAAACTGACCCTAAAAAATAGCAGAATCCTTTTTTTCCCACACACCTTTCCAAGCAAAACACAGCCCCGTTCCCTCGCCCCCACCATTATCTCCCCACCCCCCAACCCCCAGCGTCCACATGTCTTTTTTCAGTCGCTGTTCCACATCAAACAACCCCATTTGGGCTGACATATTGAAGGGGTTTCCTACTTTGTTTTGCATGTGAATGTGTATGCCTGACAAGCCTGGGGCATACAGCTGCCCAGCATTTTGTTGCATAATCGGGATAAAATCTCATGACATGTCGTTAGAAAACGATCAGATCTAATGTGTTACACATGCATTGTAAGAGAGAAGTAATACATTCCTAGTACGGGGCCTGCAGCCTCTACCTCCACAGTCATCAACTTAAAGTGTCGCACATGCCACCACTGCCAAATAAATGTCCCCGGGACCGACAAGTTTGAGCCAAAATTCACAAACTGATGAATACAACTGCAACCACATTTACTGTTTTTGTCCGTTCATAGGAAAAAAATATTCAGGAACAAAAATATTCAGGAACAAATAAGAACAAAATAAATTCAGGAACAAATAAGAAAAAAATATATTCAGGAACAAAATAATCAAGGGGGTTGTGTTCTCTGGAAGCTTTCGAACGGGGCCAGTTTGCTCCAAAAATTGTTTACTTATACAGTGCTGCTGCATGTTGCCACACGTCAAAAACTGGATACACACACTTTCTAGGTCACTTTTTCTGCCTTCACCCAAAATCTTCTCCCACATCTTCCTTCATCATCACTTCAACATCCAATTCACCACGGCCACTCTTGAATTCATCTTGACACAAAAATCTTCTATTTCCTCCCCCCAGCATACTCCTATTACATAAATTCCTTCTTATAAGCCATTGTAAAGTTTTCTTCCTCCTGCAAACATGTGGGGAATGGTAACACCTTGTCTGTTAACTCCACTCTTATGAAAAAAGGCAATACCAACCATCTAAATTAGTACCAGCATTCTTCTGATTATATAGGTGGCAACACCTTGTCTGTGAGTTGTGTAACCCTCTCTTATAAAATAAAGCCATTAGTCAGAAACAACACTACGTTAATCTGACAGTACAACACTACGTTAACTAAACAGTAACTGGTTTCAGTCAGTCAGAATAAAGCCTGTTTAGCACCTCAATTAGCACTGTACTGGCATTTTTCTGGTCAGACCGGACATTCCCAGGAAAGCTTCATTCATGTAGGCGAGGAAAGCCGTCGTTGCACGAGGGAAAAAATTCCCACAGCACGAGACACAGTTCGCACAGTTTGAGCACATGGAGCTGTTTGTAAGACGGCCAGCTACAGCTAAGCAACTGCAAGGGGGTTTAAAGGGAATCTGAAGACATTCGAAGAATTTCCCCTCTAAGGCACTTGAATATATACACTGAAAAAGGCAACATATGCAAACATTCAATACAATAAGAAAAGCAAAGCAGTCCTTGTTCTGTAACTTTCAAAGTGATAACTGAACACAATTGTCTACCATCAGCAGACAACAGATAGAACAGTTGTCACTGACTTTGGTGGGGTTTCATTTGTAAGGAAGACATCAACTGAAAAACTATAAAACAGAGAACAAGCCACGGTAACACTAACAAACCACTGTAAAGGAGAACAACCCATGGTACTAATACCCTGCCATCAAGATTGCTTTTCACAGTCTATACGGAAATGACAAAAAAGCACCAATTTTCCCCACCATTAAATTTCCCTAATGAACTGACAAACGGCGATTCACTTTCCCCACTCACAACAATACCACTTCTTTTTTTTCCACAAAAGATAACCCGTTTAGGTAGACAAGGCTTAAGAATTTACCTTGGACTTAACGAGATGGAACTTTTGGGACACTGTCACAATGAAAATAAGTTCCAAGTCACAGGACAGACTTCTGAATGGAAGTAGCAAACCTTGGTCATCCTCATCTTGCAAGAGACCCAAACCGACCCTTTACCCTGACCACCATGTAGAAGATCTAAAACACAGACACTGATGGTGACACTTGCGTTCATAACCATTCATATTTTCCATACTCGTTTACAGCTGTCACTAAAGCACAATAGTGATCCGATATCCCGTCGTTCTATTTTATGATGAAATTTCCCTGATGTCCCCAGCCTTGTTGCAGCCGTCCACTGGCTGGGCTAGATTATGTTCCACTGTGTCATTGTCCTACTGGACATAATCTAATCACAATCATGTAACACAACACAAAATTTCCTCAGTCACATTCTGATGAAACAGTTCTCCAGTTAACTGGATACATTTGCCAGCATCACATCACCAGCATGGATGCTTTATCTCCTAATAACGTAATCAGACCCCCCGTAACTGAATCCACTGAGCCCCTTCGCATCTACATTCCGATATGAAGTAAAATAACTATTTGTGGCAGAAACTTCACAGCTGGATGAATAGCCTGGTTACAGAGACATTATCTCCAAGTTAGACCACAAGTACTGATACTGGAAGAAATCCCACTCAGCAGACAAGCCAGCAAGCAGGCAGCTCACTTGGAGGGACTATTTCACCAAAATACCAGATGCATTAATCAACCACACTGATGTTAAGCCACTAAACTCAGAAGACCATGTTCAAGTTCCACTGATACACACATGTCATTCTTTGTGGAGATCACTGATACACCCATGTCATTCTTAATGGAGATCATTTTCCACTCTCACAAAATTTCAAATTTTCTGGAAACGAACTGCAAAAAATTCTCCCAATTTCTTTATAAATTCATCAATAAAACTGAAACCACAGCAAAGCAATCACCACATCAAATCATCAGAGCTGATTTTACCATCCCCATTCCACTAAGGCACTGGCACCAGCAAGACAGCAAGCCCACCAACAAAGGGAACAGAGCACTTCAGCCAGCAGACACAAGAGGATGGAATGACAATGACAGGAAGCCAGACAGACAACAAGAAAACACAACTGCAGCGCATGTCGCTAAATACAGTCCAAAGGAAAGTGGTGGTTTCTCTCCAAAAGATCATGGGAAAACAATGCAGATCACCATCAAAGTCACAACAACAAAGTTACCGTCGGTACAGTTGATGAAAATCCTTCAATCACAGATAAAAATCCACTCAGGGATAATGGGGGCTTTGCTTTTTTTGAAATCTCACAACTCTGGAACTTGATTATGACTTCCAATGTCATATGCAAGTCAGAATCACCATTATCATTAAAAACTGAGAAAACAAATCATCTTCCTCTATAAAAGTTAACAATTACAACCAACAAACTTTCCAAATTTCCCCAAAAGTGTTAACAACCATCACGGGCACAATGCAGAAATGTGACAAAACTGAGGCCATAAAACCCTTTACTGTGAAAATGCACCAGTTGGCAAAAGAGAATCAATGTGAACATCCTTGCAGTTTATCCTAATTTCTGTCACAGTCAAAGACAAACACCATCTTACGGCTGGGTTCTCGTCCTTGTATATACCAAAATCGCATCCAATCCAAGGGGGTTAAAGAAGAAGAAAACGAAAAATGAAGTCTGTTGCCAGCTTATGGACAGTCTGGCCGCAAACAAGCACACAGGTCCATCATGGCCGTACATCATAGCCACAAAGAGCACAACCCCAGGACATACTTTTTCACTCTTCAGTGGCAAATTTCAATACAGGGACAGCAGGAGAGAAAAGAACTGAAGGAATCAAATCTGGTTAGCTGGTGATCATTTGCTGAATTTTTCTTTTTTTTTTTAAATGGAACAGTCTATAGCTGGGTTGACTGGAGAACAAAAACTGACGTGCTCCAATAAATTTGTCCCATGGAAGAAACCATCAGCAAAATCCATGGAGAAATAAAGCATAATGAGCAGGTCAGCTCTATCCACCCCAAACTTCCGTGCACCAAAGTTCCTGGTGAAACACCAAAGTGCCCTCAAATTTTAAACACAAATGATCAATATCCACATCCAAATGCTTGAGATGTTATTGTTTCCAACAGTCACAGCATGGGAGTAAGAATAACCCCACATAGCTGTTGTGTGTTTTCAACACACCATGATCACAAAATCGCAGCTGTCTTAAAGATGGTGTTCCACAAATCCACCTGGGAAAATGCAGAACAACCCAAAAAATTTTTCAACTCCATGCTCCAAGATCCTTTTGTCCCGTTTTTTGTGTCCT
>JAFLJL010004655.1:0-16311 GCA_018398815.1 Conus ventricosus
TGGAGAGTGAAAAAGTCAAGCGACTGACAACTCTAAAACCAGTCGAGCAGTGTTTGCCCAAGATTTGGTCCCTCCTAAAAAAATGGGCATATAGGATGAAAATAATAGGGACAGAAATCTCCTCGCAAGGGGGTGAAACGAAGGGTCACGCTTGACGCGTGACAGATGAGTTAAAAAAATAAAAGAGCAGTTAGAAAAATCTAAGCACGCTAAGCTATGCTTACGGACTGACCCCCCAGTTCAATACGTTTGTTTATTGTAGATTGTTTATTATTGATTGCTTATAACAATTTATTTATATTATAAAAAGAATGTCTCGGGGGCCAGAATCAAAAGCGGAGCTAGCTCCTAAATGCTTGCAGTAGAGTTAAAAGACCTAGCAGACACAAACGAGTTTGATCTAATAGGAGTGCCGGGAAATGTTTATGGATTTGAATACACAGATGACCGGGTTTACAAACGAACAGAAATTGAAGACAAAAAACGACAACAGTATCCTACCCTAGAAGAGATAAGAAATTTAAGGGCTAACGATTTTGGTAAACACGAATACAAACTTCATAAAAGAGAGAATGCTTGGGCGTTGCTTCCTGAAATTGCTTGGAATTTAAAGTTTGAACTACGAAGTCCTAATGTATAACTTTGATAAGAAAAACAATTTTAGAAAAGCCTTAAATGAAGGGCCCATTCTTGTTAGCCTAGTTCCAGGAACACAACAGAAAAAACAGATTGAAATAACTAAGCGGGGTTCTGAATATATGCTACAGAGAAAGAAGTCCTTAGCTGAAGTGGGGAATGAGACCGTCGGCTTAGAATTTACCCCAAAACTAGAATCACTACCTAGGCAAATGACGATGATTTTTCGCTTATTTATTACTCCGAGGAGGGCGATACTAGTTTGCCAGAACATACGTTAATTAGAGGCATACAAATAAAGGCTGAAAACTTGGATGCTCCTCTTAGGCTTGTTATTGCAATTACTAAAAAACGGAGATGAAATAAACACCCATGTATCATCTGACAAGGTTACTGTGATGGTTGACAAAGACAAACTAACAGTACTCGACTTTATTTTAATTAAGTATGTTGATTTTATTGCGTTTTACTCTGTTGATGAAGCGCTGCCAGAAGAATTAATAAGAAGATATGTATAAGATTAATTAATAAAATAATCTTATTTAAAAAATGCATGTTCAACAGTTTAGGTTAAAGCAAATAACTGAACTTCAAAGGAAATAGAAAGCGACTTGGATAAGTATAGGGTTACTAGAAAGAAATATGCTAAAGCTTTAAATACTCTTTCTTTAATGTAATTATGGTACCAGCTTGTAGCTAGCGTAAGTACTTGGTCTGTGTTGCTGTTTTAGCCACCCGGGTTGGGCGCACAGCTCTTAAGCATTAGGAGGTCTTGGGTAGTTAGGTTTAGGCGCTATTTCTTATCGATTGTAAGTGCTGTCTTTTAAAAAAATTAACTCTTAAATTACAATAGCATCACCGCCATTGGTCGACCTAGCATCAGCAAAACTTTGTTCATTAGATTAAGAATAAGCAAATCATTACAGGATGAAAACAGTACATACGAGAACGAATTTGATAAGCTTATAGGTGATGGCGAACGCTTACAGGACGACCAGAAAATTGACATACAAAAGGAGTGGAGGAAAAACTTTTACTTCAGACTGGTAGACACTGTGCAATTAAACAGATATTTGCGAAAAACAAACACCGATTCAGTTAAACCCAAAATAAGCCAAAAAATATAAGTTGTTTAGCAACAAATAAACATATTTTTGTTTGTTAACTCACTGTGTTTGGCGGGACAACTAGCAGCTCTTCAGAACAAAGGACTTTTAGGGGCAGGCTTTTAGAAGAGAGACGCTCTCTCTTAAATAATATACGGGAGGGGTTGTTTTCATAAATTCTTTTCAACTTCATATACATTACGCTCACTATTGGATCTGTGGCCTAATTTCGAACATCACCCTTGCCTCTCAGGTGCATACAGTATCTTTCTTTTAATCCAAACGGCAAAAGTTTTTGATTCACTTGGATGTCTTAGTAATGCTAATTTTTTTTAATTGATTGGTTCACTGGCTTCAACCCCGTTGCTTTATATTTCTTCATGTTCATGGCGCGTAAGACTGCAGGCAATCTCCTAAACCATTTCTGTGGTACGCGTTCTGTCCAAAATTTCTCTGGATATTTGACAGGAACAGGGCGTTACAGCTAGATTTTTTATTTAAAGTTTTTCTACTAGGGCCTGCGATCGATGGTTTGCCTTGGATCCCTCTCTTAACTGGTAACATGATGTTTTAAAAAACATGGTTTACAGATCCTTTAAAACTCTTTTCCAATTCATTCAACTTGGACTTTTTCAGCCTCTAGGATACTTTAATGGGCCTCTCATGTATATTTGTTGTAAATGCCACAGCCAAAGCCAGTTGAGCTTTTATCTGTGAAAGGTTCAGCCGTCTTTGTATCGTGAAGAATGAAACAATCTGTCAGAGCATACTTAAAACTTTTTTCTTCAAACTTTTTTCTTCATGTGGAAGATACAGCAAATCCTTTGGTGGGGTCATTAGGAATGAGGTTAACAAATCTAGGCTTTTATGGTTTTGGGGGCAGGCAAGATATATTGCCAAAATTGGCCTGATTTGAAAGCCAGTCTTTCGCATTGATTCAGGACACTCTAGCAGCTTTAACTCAGTTTTCAATAGCCAGTCTTTCCTTTCAAAACCTTTAGGTGAATATTATATTTTGTACTTCGTATTGTCCATAAGAAGGGCTGTCTTTTAAATTGGTATTTTTAATTTGTTTTTAGATTGTTGGTGCGAAGAAAATAGATTGCTCCATAGCGCCCACAATAAAAACCAATTTTTGCTCATTTTCTGTTTCTTCTGACGGTTCATAAAAGTCAGAACAGTTCTGACGTGGGCCGCTGATAGAAACTTCTTTCTTCATATGTAATACTCATTCATGTGCGTCATCAACGTTGTAAAATGTGTGCTTCTGATCCCTGTTCTCGTAACTTTTCACTAATAAAGTCTAAGTGAGCAATTCGTCTTTTCTCTAAGGCGTCTCTTGCCTGGCCTAATCTTCTATGCCTTGGTATGGCGTTCTCTCTCTTCTTTCGGACCGCAATTTACTAAAACATATACTTCTCATTCCAGAGAAGGCCAAGGCCATTAAACAATAGCTCCCTACCATATAACTACTCCCGCCCTTTTTTATAAATTATATTCTTATGAATTATCTTTCTATGACACTAAATGTTCTGGAGATAATCCCCTGTGGTAACAAGAAAGTCTTTTGACGCAATCCCTTGCCAGTAATTCAACTTACTAACAACATCCTCAAATGATCTAACCTTCCTGGTCGGCCGGCATCTTCATTTTAAAACTTGTTTTTTGCGAACACGTATGCCGATACTAAGGCCCGTACTTACAGCAGAGTGGTAAATGGATGATAATCTTTTTTTCATCATCTTTTTATTAACTAAAAAAAAAATATTAAAATAATCATAATACGGAAAGGCTGTCTATGTGCTTTTTATCAAATTATCTTTTGTTGTTAAAGCTAAAACATAAGGTTTTGAACTAGTTGGCGAAGCTTTATCTTTCCCATGTTGGGCAGTTTTATTCCCGTAAACAACATTTTGCATAGGGTTTGATAAACTTCACACCAACGATAGGCCACTGCATAATTAACCAGCGTTAAACTTCATGTTTTAAAGTATTATATTATTTTTATTGCTTTTAAAAATGGATTGTGACGACCCTATATAGTTTTGTGAGGAGCAAGCAGGCTAATCCGTTGACAATGCCATAAAGAAAGATTATTTCTCTAGCCGGCTCTTGTGGTAAAACTGACAGTGTTTAGGGGTGGAACTAAGTATTGAACAGATCCAACCATTGTCCACATCAGACATTGAAAAGTACACGTAGGTACGAAGCGCAGTTAGGGTCAAAAATGGTTTAGTCGATGGAGTCAGACAATGATTGGTTAAAACTGCTAAGTTAGTAGTAAGATGGCGCCGGTTGATTCAGAAAAGAAGATTTAAAATACGTCTTTATCCAAGATCCGTTTTAACAAAGTCGCTAGAAAACTCTTGCAATGTGACATGTATCTACAAATTTTGGGACTTTGTTATGCCCATTCATCATGGGATTAATTACTTTTAATCATATTAATTTTGATCATTTTAATTTAATCGCATAAAAAAAATGAGCGATTCAGTAGAAGAAGATGCCGCAGGTCAGGTCCGCAGGAGCACAATGTGCCACCAGTGAATTGTTACCGCGGAGCAGAATTGTACCGTAAGTGGAGTAATGTTACTAAGCCTAAAAATCCTGGACGTGTTGAGGCTGGGCGTAAACTGGCTGAATGGAACAGACTGCAAAAAGCAACCAATAGTAAAACAATAAATATTAGATAATTAATACAGCATTCGTCAGCACCATCAACAAAACAACAAAACAATCACAATCAAACAATATGTCGTTCATAGGTACGGGGTGCTGTGCTGCTGTTGTTGGCGGTTTTTTTTTTGCATACCAAATACCTAACACCATCCTAAACAACAAGCTGCAAGCCCCACAGTAAAAGAAGAAGATACCGCCCCTTCTGCAAAAAAGTTGCATCCTCCTGCAGTAGATCCTTTTTCTATGGAGTAGTTTTTAAGAACTAGATAAAGTACAAGGTTAAGTACTAGATTAAAGTTACAAGATAAGTTAGTTATGAAAGTACTTTTTAAGTTTAAGTGCAAGTAAATTACAAGTAAAGTTCAAAAAATTTAGTTCTAGTTTTAATTACGAGTTTGGTTCTTAAGTGTTTTAACTTAAAAGTACTAGTTTGGATTATTAAGTTAAGAACTAGTTAGGTTCTTAAGTTAAGTACAAGTTAAGTCAGTCAAGTTAATCTTTTAAAGTTCTCAATGCCCAACAGCATATGAGACTCACGATTGACGTAAGTCTCTTGTTAATTGTTAGGGAATGTTAGAGGACTTGTGATTTCTTGTTAACGGCGTTGTGTTTACTTGATGAAGAGTTAGAGCGCAGATTACTTTTGTGTGATGAAATTCTTTTGTTTTCATAATTAGCGCTTGCTTTGTGTTATCGTGGAGTTATATTTTTTTGACAACTTCTTTACTTATGCCTTAGCTTTCTTCTGTACAGATGTCAGGCTGGCAACGTGTAATCTTGACCGCAAAACCAACAATATTTCTTTTTTAACTGATCCCTTTAAGTTCAGCCTTCATTTGCCATCACTTTCTTGTTTCAGTTGAATGTTAAAGGGACTGTCTTTAGGATGTCGCATGTGTCGTACCACCATTCAAAAGCCTTAGCCACTTTGTTGCTATGTCTTTATAGAAGTCTTCAGTTGGGACGTCTAGAATAAAAGGAAGAGTCAGTGTCTGTGTTAAAGACTCTTGCTTCTGGGTACAGGGTTCTTTAAAGTTGGTTCGTACAGAAATTCTAACATCATACTTGGACGACTCTAAACGGTAAAGCCGAATAAACACCGGCTTGTCAACTTAACATCCTTTTCTTCATCTAATGCCAACCAGGCTGTCGTTACAATCTTCTAAAAGTCTTGATAGTTAGGTTTAGAGGCAAACTTTATTGCTAGGATTTCTTTTTGTAACTAATTTTAACATCTTTACGATTGTGTACGTTCTCCATGGTTTTACAAAACAACTGTTGTTAATCAGTTTAAAGACAGTATGTTCTGAAGCATCTGTGGCTTGGGTTCTAAGTTCAGTGTTCTTTTTGATGTATGGTCTCCTTAAAGGGTTCTTGGTCAAAGCATTGATTCTATGAACAGTGTCCGCTTATCCGTGTCTTAGGTAAAAACTGAAACAGTCTGTTAATGACACACATATTAGTTTTAAGTCTAAGATTAGGCACATGTTTAGGAGGTTTCAATGGGACTCTTCTGTAATTCTTTCTGCGGCCAGGGGGAAAATCGTGTGGACGATCGTGTCATTCTTTCGGATATTCTAAGTCTACTTCAGATTAGTCTGCTGGATTATCAGGCGTAAGTGTGAACAAACATAACTTCACTCAGTGGTAACACATGAGGCCCTTTTATCATCTAAAGTTTTAGTGGAAGCGGTTGACTCATGGCCCATCATAAAGCTTGTTGCGTTAAGTACATTAGATAGTTAGATGGTTTTAGTGAGTCATATTCGTCTAAATACTGTGTTATTGGCTTTGCAGTTAAGGATGTGAGGCCATGCTAATACCTCCCGTAAAACCGTCTTTCAATATCTGAAGTGTGGGGTAGATCAGATTTATGTAATCTGAATGTTTGTAGACTTTAAGAAGGCATCCAATGAAAGGCATGGAGCAAGAGATGTAATGTGATTAGAAGTTTCTAAGTTGTAATGTTTCTTGCATGTAGATCTGTAGTTCTGAAAAGACGTTTCTGCCAATAAACCACACGTCAGCCACTAAATATTGATCGTGTGGATAGTCGCCCATTGTTTCACAGTGTTAATTCTGTCCAGGCTTCTGTGCGTATTATAGTCTGAGTATGGTTTATGTCTTATGCCTTTCTAAGACTAGATAAGGAAAGCGCATTCGGAGGAAGTAAGTTTCGTCAAACTATCCCACGGTGTTCATGTATTCCTAAGGAATGATCCTTTTGTGCACTAAAGATGGATTCGAGTATTGTTTAGTGATTGGAAAAGGCTAGTAAAGCTCCTGCTAACTTATCCAAACTGCCATCAGATGTTGGGGCTGACTGAGTCAATAAAAGGATATAAAGAGTCAAGAGTAAAAAGTCATGTACTTTTTCTGAAGACTGTGCAATGCAAGTAACCCTCTCCCCCCATTTATATTCAGGATGTCACTGCTTGCATGATAAAATGAAATCGTTAAGCTCGTAAGTTATGAAAAGAAGATAGGAAGTTTCCATGTTTTGGGTCAACCTTAAGTTGAAGATTACATTGGTTGTGCACAGCCCTTCTACACTTTCCGTTAAAGTGTTCGTGGTCTCATTACTGCGGATTGCCTAATAATTCTTTATTAATATCCAACAGTGTTGTAGAGGCGCCATAACGTTCTTGGTCTTCAGGAGTCATATACAATGTATGAAAGATTTAGTTGGTTGGATGGATTGCTTACGAAGTTGTTTCAATTCTGCTCTAAAAATCTACAGCTGCGTCGTAGTCTCTGTAAATCTCTGGGTATGTGTGTGATCCCTCTGACCTAACAACATTAAACGCATAAGAACAGATCTGATGGTGGGTTGTTAATAAAGGTTGTTTTTTGGTTCCTTGCTGTTTGGGGCCTAGTACTCGGTATAGATTCGATTCAAATGGTCAGCATAACCAGTACGGGCTCATCTGGGCAGTTTGTTTTGTAACATTATTAAAAACTAACTTTAGATCCTGGCTTAGGTGTGAGGAGTTTGGTTTCACAGTCTACAAAACTTTTAACAATGAGTTCTTATTGGCTGGCAGCTGCTTCTATAGTTGGGATTCTAACTAAACACTTTCTACAAAATCTTTTTTAGCACTTGATTCTTTGATGTAAAGCCATAGTCTGCTTTATGTTCTGATTAATAATAATGACTATCGGGTGCGTTGTAAACGAGGATCAGTCTACATGTTTGTTAAGCGGTTTGCCTAAAAGTAGGAGCGTTGGGGAGAGAACCAGAAACCCTTAGTGGCACTAGATCAGCTTCTACAGGACCATGTGTATACGTTTACAAGGGATTGGTTTGTTTTGCTCTTCAAACTGAAATATACTTTTCTATACTCATGGAAAGTTTATTTTATCAAAGTTCAGGCTATCTTTGTTTTGTTCATAATTAGGGAAACTTGTTTGCATGATTTTTTGGACAGGAGGTAAATGCGCTTAAAACTACCACATAAAACATTCTGTTGTCAGATATATGTATGTTTAAAGATGCTGTTTTAATCTAAACTCTTTTGAGAGGAAGGTAAGACTTGCCAACTATAGGAAAGTAGAACTATGTTTTTGTCTTAATTTGATTTTCAAGACTGTCCCTCAGACCAGCCATGAACCCCTTAACTTTGCCTTCCTCACTTGCATGGTTAAATGTGTAAGCAAATAGTCAGCCCAGTTAGAGTTAAAGTAATGATAGCCTGATTACTTCTTTTCTGTTTAGTTGAAACCCAGATTCATGTTACTATATAAGGCGTTATATAATCAATAGAACGATCAACGCACTTTTATGGCAGCTCCATTGAAGCGATCTGGGGATTTTAGAGATAGCATGTGCTACCGCTTTCATGAAAACTAGTGGGGTTAATGATGTTCATGTCTAGTCACTAAAAGTATTGCTTATATTGTTTTGTTTTCAATATCCAAATATTTCTTCCATTGTATATAGTTTTCCGTCCTCAAATTTACTTGTGGTCATCATTTTCTAAAGCCACAAATATTACGTTAAATCAAAAAAATAAATGGTATATAAAGTAAGTAAACCAGGCTTTTATTCTTCAACCAAAGTGCTGCAAACTTCAAGACACGTTACCTTACAATTAACACCCGCCAATATTTTAGCTTTTTTGAAATCATACAGTCAATGTTTATCACTTTGATTGCTTCGTTAAATAGTTCATAATATTTTTATTTTATTGTCTATAGCATCTCAAACCCAAATTCGCTAAAATCAATGTTTAATATTTCTTGTTTTCGTCACATTGGACATTACAGGTCTTTAAATCAGATTCATGAGTTCGGCGCCATTTTTTTTTAATATAAAATAATAAAAAATTAATTGTAAATTCAGCTCTTATTCATAGTTTTTTAATCGAAAACCTGATCTTTATTTAAAACGTATTGCTACCTTCAGGTAGTGGAAAAGAAACAGTAGATTAACATCTTCAGGAAGCTATATTATCTAGTAAAACGGCAAAACAACTTTATAATTGGTTGGCCAAGAATTGGTATTTTGCTGATCTGAATAGGGCTTCACATACTTCTTCTCGAATTGTCTATTACAATTTAAAAGATCAGTAATTAATTCTTCACTGTTCTTTTAATGTTCTTTATCGGCCTGTCTCTCTCCAATCCAAACGTTAAACTATATTAATAAGTCTGTAGCTAATTCGGCCTTCATTTTTTTTAAACCAAATTAAAATCTAAATTAAAAAAATTATTAATAAGTTTCTTTGTTTTTGCTGCAAAAATCTGAAAAAAAAGTTATATTGGTGTGCGTGGGGTGGGGTGGGGGCGGTTGAAGGGGCAGGTGTGTGGGGTGGGGGGTGGGGCGTGGGGGGTGGGGTGGGGGGTTTGGGGCGTGGGGGTTGGGGCGGGTGGGTTGCAGGGGACCGGTGCTGTTGCGGGGGGGGGATTGGGGGCTGTGCGTGCGGTGGGGTGGGTGGTTGTCGTGCGTCTGCGTGTGGGAATGGGGGTTGTTGTGGGGTTGAGGTTGGGGTGGGGCGTGCATGCGTGGAGTTGTGGTGGGGTTGGGTTGGGTGTGAGGGGAGTGACTTGCAGGAGTTGCCTCCCTTAGTAATTATTTTCGGCCCTGTGTGAGCCTTTCTAGGACGTTGTTCCGCACGGTCAATGGACCACTGTCTGGTTATTATTTATAGCTTTAGGTCGAAGTCTGCCGGCCTTTGAGTCGCGCGACCTGACACCGCTCCGTGTTGAGAGCTGCAGGATCAATAACCCAGCGCTGTCTCTCGGTCTACCGCATGTCTGGCCTCATCGACTGGCTTAGCGGATTTCAAAATCACGAAAACCAACGTCGATGTGCATATATTTTAATATGAGCTTCTTTTCTCATTCAAGTGTGGATTGAAATCCTCGCTGGTGGAATTTTTGGATCGTGGTTAAAAACAAAATGATAATTCTGCCAGTTTTTTACACAGGTGGGTTCCATCAAAATTTCGTTTTTTAAATAATTTCTCCCAGGACGCTTTTTGGGTTAGATTTTATTAAAACGGCTTTGTTCTTTCACGCCATGGCCCTAAAAGCAAAAGATTGTCGATAGTGTTTTAAGTTTTTAGCTTTTAATTTCAAACCGACCTCACCAAAACAGGGGTAGTTTCAGTCATGTTATTCAATTTATAAAAAGAACTTTCATCAATTCAGCTCATAATAAGTTTTTACAAAACAATTACGTAAAAAAGCGTCCAGTTCACGTCCTCGTTCATTTCACTTTTTCGTTGTTCGTTTCCAAAAGATTTAAACTCTCTTTTGGTTGGGCCGGTTTCGAGCAAGGCTCGCCACGTTCCAATTTTTCAAGATATGAAATCATTTCCTGATGATACTTTTTGTGTTTCAATATATTTCTTTTTGCTCACCTAAATACAGCAATGCTCAGTTTGGCTTTCTTGAGAGCCAGCATCCATTGTAGTCTCTTGGGCTTCTTGCGAAAACAATTCAGCCTCCAGACTTGAACCGGCCATGTTTCAGTGTAGAGAGTGAGAGATTAGCGCACGCACGTCTAGACGGCTTGGTTGCCCACTGCATAAATGACAGAACGGGCCGGCCCCACAGAAAATGATGTCATTACCTCCTATTGATTGGCTAAGCTGCACACGTAGGCAGCTCAGTCGCATCGCGTGATGCAGGCCCCACGAGCTCGGCAGCCTAATATTGATTGGAGTCGTTCTAATATGTTAAGTCATATAACTCTATCATTATGTGAAAAAGGGGTTTTTCGTGCAAAATAAGATGGGTGGTCTTGAACGAACATATTTACATTCTCTAAAATTACAACAAACTAATAACTTCCAAGGATAAGTACCGAGCACCGTTATAGTATTTAATTTTTCCCCATTCACCCACTCAAGCACATACTGTTAGTTAGGCAGAATCATCTACCACTGCAGATATGAATGCGTATCTCCCCCTATTTCTTCAATCTAAGACATAAGAGCAAGCTTTGTTTATAATTCAATATTTCTTGCAGTCATTGCAACACCAAGCTGCTCTGTAAGTTGCTGGAACGGTGCTCGGTACTTATCCTGGATTTATTAGTTTGTTGTGTTTTAGTCCCTTGCGGATTCATTCCAAGAACTGGCCCTCAGCACTTGTGTCTTAGAGGATATCTTTTTATATTTTCTACTTTTCACAAGAAAATGTAGCTTGTTTTGCTCTTTCATGATTTTCTTTTGCTTCTTAGATGGCACCTTTGGTTGTTTTTTTTTTTTAAACTCAACAAACAATTACTACGGTATGCACACCCCTTTTCGGGGTTTTGCATTCTTTTTAAAAAACTAAAAAGGCAGGGGGAAGTAAATCCCCATTTTCCCCGCGGCCACTGAGGAAAAAAACAACCAAGTTTCGAAATATCGGAAAAGACCAGGAGTTATATGTTGCGGTTTGCCGCCCTATTGGAGGATGTCCCCCCCTTGGGACAATAAGTTTTGGTGAAAGCTCTTTTTGGGAGAAGCATTTATTTTATTTTTCCCATTAAACCCATCAACCCACATATTATCTACCACTGCAGTTAGGGAAACGTATCTCCCCCTATTTTTTAAAATCTAAGCCCATAAGGCAAGCTTTGTTTATAATTAAATTTTATTATATATTTATGTTATATATATTTTAATAATATATATATTATATATATTATTATAAAAATTCCCGGGAACCCCCAAATTCCCCCAAAACAAAAGGGTTTAAGGGGGATTTGGGTCAAAAACCTTTATACTTTAAATTTCCCTACGCCCACTTGTTTACGATAATGGTTTAAAATTTTTTACAGTTTGAAAGCTGAAATGTTACCTCAGAAACATATTTGATGCTTTTAGACAAGATCTGGGGGAAAAAAGTGCTGGGTTTTCAAAGGGAAGAGAAATCTTGGGGTTTAACAGGTTTTAATTTTTTTTTGGGTTTCCCAAAAAGGTTTGGGGGAAGTTTTAAAAAAAGTTTCCCCAAAAGTGTTTAAAAAAAGGGGTTATTGGGTTTTGTTAAAATTTAAGAATGGGGCTGGCACAAAAAGACCCTGGGGGAAACGAATTTTTTAAAAGTAATTTTAAGTCTTTTTTGAAAAGGGAAAAAATATCTTTTTAATCGAATACGTTTCTGTTTCCCCCCGTTGCCTTACAAACCAAACCCGGTTTTAAATTTTCTTCCACTGAAAAACAAAATTTGGGAAACGCTATGTAAAACAGAAAAAAGGGCAAAACGTGCCCCTTTTCCCAGGGTCCAAATAGAGAATTGAGCAACATTTTTTATTTCATGCTCCCTCTATCCCAAAACCTAATGAGTAAAATTTTTCAAAAAAAACCCATTGTCCCTTAATTTTTCTTTTTAAGGGAAACAGGCTTCGCACAAACATAAACCTTGAAGGTACATTTTTCTGCCAACACAAAGGATCAAGTCAAATTTTTTAGTGGTAAATTACTGCGGACGAAATTTCCCCTAAACCCTTTGGGTTTTCCCCTTTAAAATGCCGATTTTAATTTTTATTGGAATTTCGTGTACTCTAAACGTATTTTAATAATGTATCATTTTTTACACAAAGTTTGGGGAATTATTATTGCAATGCTTTTTTGTGCTGTTTCCCAAAACATTATGCTACCTCCTCCCCGTTTCCTACCCACTTCCCCCCTCCCTCCCCCCCCCCCCCCCCCCTCTCCTTTCCCTTTGTACCTTGTATTGTGGCCCAAGGCCGATGTACATAAAGCTTTCTGGTTCTGAGTATATATATTTATATTATATATATTTATATTATTATAATATATTTATATATATATAAAAATTATAAAAAAAAGCTGTCTTTATGTCTTAGATTGACGAATAGGGGGAATAAGCTTCATATCTGCAGTGGTAGATGATTTGCCTAACTAACAGTATGTGCTTGAGTGGGTGAATGGAGGGAAAAAAAAAATAAAATGCTTCTAAAATGAGCCTTCAGCAAGCTTTTAGTCTCCCAAGGGGAGACATCCTCCAATAGGGGGGGGAAACTCACTAACAAGAACTCCTGGTTTATTTTACCCATTTTTTCGAAACCTTGTTGTTTCTCCTCAGTGACAGCGGAAAGTGGTAATTTTTAGAAGAATTTATTTTATTTTTCTCCATTCACCCTCAAGCACATACTGTTAGTTAGGCAGATCATCTGCCACTGCAGATATGAATGTTATTTCCCCCCCTTTCGTTTAATCTAAACATAAGAGCAAGCTTTTTTTATAATTCAAATTTCTTGCAGTCATTGCAACACCAAGCTGCTCTGTAAGTTGCTGGAACGGTGCGCGGGGACTTATCCTTGGAATTCATTTAGTTTTTGTGGTTTTAGGGCCCTTGCGGATTCATTCCAAGAATGACCTCAGCACTTGTGTCTTAGAGGATATCTTTTTATATTTTTTACTTTTCACAAAAAAGTAGGGTTGTTTTGCTTTTCATGATTTTCTTTTGCTTCTTAGATGGCACCTTTGGTTGGTTTTTTGAAAACTCAAAAACATATACGTATTGCACACCAGCTTTTCTGGGATTGCATTCTTCTTTAAAATGAAAAGCCAAGGGAGAAAAATCACATTTCTCCCGGTCACTGAGGAAAACAACAAGGTTTCGAAATATCGGATATGCCAGGAGTTATATGGTAGTGAGTTCTCCCAATTGGAGGATGTCTCCCCTTGGGGACTATAAGCTTGTTGAAGGTCATTTTTGAGATTTTATTTTTTTTTTCTCATTCACCACTCAAGCAATACTGTTAGGTAGGCAGAATCATCTACCACTGCAGATATGATGCTTTTTCCCCCTTTTCCAATCAAAACATAAGAGCAAGCTGTGTATAAATTCAATATTCTTGCAGTCATTGCAACACCAAGTGCTCTGTAAGTTGCTGGAAAAGGTGCGCGGTACTTATCCTTGGAATTTATTAGTTTGTTGTTATATATATATATATTAGGCAGAAGTAGAAAAAAACTCGTGGAGGGTGGCGCAGGGTCCTCAGAAGAGAAAGGGCCCCTTCAAGCAAGTGTTTCGCCTTTTCTCCTGACACCTAGGGGGGTTGGGCCACACCCGGTTATGACTCCGGATGTCCCTTGCTGCCCTTTTTTTTTCCCCATTGGGACGAGCCCGCTGGGATTCGAACCCATGACTCTCGGACATGCCATTTTTACTTAATGACTCGCGCTTTAACACTGAGCACAGGGACCCTGATATTTTAGGGAATTAAGCCTTATGAATTCACTTTGTTCTCCTTGAGTCCAGCTTGAACCCTCTCTGCCGCTTCTGCCATTGCTTTCAGGGCTTGGTTTTTCCTTCCTGCAACTGAGAGCTGTTTCATGGGCTGTATGCAGCGTTCCTACAAATCCTAGCCAATTTCTGCAGTGGGACTTTGCTGATAGCTCTTCTTCCTCAGGGTTTTTCAGATCAGCTATTTCAGTTTGTAGATTGAGCTGCCTCCATTTGTTCTCATTGGCCCGTGAGCTCGTTCATGATCGCTGCTTGGTTGACTTAGAGTTGACTACTATGTCTGGTCTCATGCCACTCTTGCTGATGATCTCTGGGTGACTCTTCCATTCTGGGAGGTCTGCAGTGCACTCCCAGTCATCTGCCCCATCCAGCAGACTCTGCCTGCATGTTTCGAGTGGCACTGTTGTTCTTGGCCATGATTTGCTGCCTCCTGCCGTGAAGAATGTTGCGGGTGCTTTTGGAGTCCTGATTCTCCCTTTTGTGGTGTTGGTACTAGCCCAGACTACTTGTACAATTTCTTTGAGCACTTGATTGTGCCTCCATGTGTACCTTCCTTGAGCCAGGGCTACTTTACATGAGCTTATGAACATGCTCCACTGTTTGTTTTTTATGGCAGAGGGGGCATGCAGGATCGTCTGTTTTCCCCCACTTCACCAGGTTTGCATTTGAGGGCAGAAGGTCATATGCAGATCTGAGAATGAAGCTGATCCTGAGAGGGGCCATGTGCCAAATGTCATTCCAAGTTAGACTTCTTTGGAGTGCATTCTCCACGAGTCCATTGCCTGTGCTGGCTCTGCTGGACTGCTTTTTGGAGTCTTTTTTGGTCTTCTTCTTTTCTCATCTCCTGATCTGCATGTCTCTTTTGGCTTTTCCTTTGGCCTTTGACCAATTCAGTTTTGGTCACCCCAGTCCTTGTCTGTTGGTCTGTGTGTGTCCTGTTATTTCTTGATCTTGAGACTTTCTTTTGCAGAATCCATCGCCTCTTGAACTTTCCATTTTCTGCTGTCTTCAGCTGGGGCTTGATGCTTCTCCACCTTGTCTCCTGAGTCCTCCCAGCATGCTTTGAAGTCTGATCTTCCTGCTTTGTATTCCTCCAGATGGATTTCAGTGGTAGTTTGAGCTTTGCTTGGCGACAGTACAGCGCGATGTCAGTCAGACAGGGTGGGACACACGCCATTTCCTTGTGAACTTGTTGATTTTGGCTTCCATTGCCTCCACTGTGCTGGTTTCAGATGTCGTATATCATCAGAGGCCATAGGAGGGTTTGGTATCAGCATGAATGCAGACACCAGACCTTGTATTTGCCAGGGAGCCCGCACTGGTCAATGGTCTCCAGCCTTCTTCCCCCATCTGCTTGGTTTCTTTTGCTCTTTGTGTGTCTTTCAGCGTATCATCATACCATCTTCCAAGGCTCTTGACTGGTTCTTCTGTGACTGTTGGAATGGCCCGGTTGGCAACACTGAAGACCACAGATTCGGCCCCTTTTTCCCTTTCCTCAGTGAGAGACTCCGTGATTTCTTTGGCTTGAACTTCATTCTGGATGAGGCAACTATGTCGTCCACCTCTCCAGCACATGACGTGTCTCGTCTTCTCTGGATGAAATCACTGTAGTGTCATCCATGAAGGCCTTGAGAGGAGGCATCTTTTATCCATCGCCCAAGGGCTGTTTGTCTCGCGTTGTTTGTTGCTGCTTTCAAGATGAGTTCCATTGCCAGCACGAACAGTATCGGGGAAATTGCAAAAGCCCATTGCAATGCCCCCTTCATGTTGATCCATAGTTGTGTATCCTGGTAGAGAACGCATTGAGAAGCTTTTAAGTACGTCTTGAGCAGTCGGATGTTCTTTGGCATGGTTTTTACATCCAGACCAACTGTATCATCTCTGGGCACAGTCCATATCGTTTGCAGATCAGCACATACGTCAGGTCTCTCTTTCTGTTTTGCTTTTTGGATTGCGTCCAGATCATTGTGGCGTGTTCTACCAGCAGCCACGCCCGGGTGCACTTTCTGGACGCCATCCAAGTATTGTTTTCCCTCAGGTCTTGGTCAGCTTGTGCCTGACAGAGAAGAAAATTTTCCTCGAGTTCAGTAGTGTATGGCCTGATGGCTGTGTCACTTGAGTTTGCTTTTGGGGATGTACACACTCTGCCGTATCCACTGGCGCTATCTTTGGTTTCTCCAAG
>JAFLJL010004656.1:0-16338 GCA_018398815.1 Conus ventricosus
AACCACATGATCCACATGCTTTTATGCCACTGGTAAGGTCGCCACGTTGATTCCGTTGCGGCCTGTGTCTTCAGCAAAGGCTGTCATCTGAGGTGGAAAAGATCAGACCGTTTAGCGTCTCCACGTCCGTGCAGCACTGCCTGGATGTCAGCATGTTGTTGTTCTGTCGACACGTTTTCCTCGGCGAAGATTGTCCAGATTTGCTCGTTCTTCCGTCAACAAGTGTCTGCCATCTTGCTTCACAAACCAGAAAAAACGGTCACTGTTGGCTGACATACAAGGATACTCCAACTCCTCATCGTCCAATTCACAGATCTAAATGTCCGATTCATTTGAACAATCAAGAACGGCTTTTCTGAATGACTTGTTTCTGCCCTTGTCTCTCATACTTCTTTGCATAGATTCTTTTTTTCTGCCAGAGTGGCGACATTTTATTCTTTTCATAACACTGGCATTAAATCCTGCCACAAGGCTTTTAAAAACTGGTTCGTGTCAGTGTCATGCGGTGAAGAGGGGGCATAACTCTAGATGCACTCACACATATGTACAGTTTCACTGCCGTCGTGCAAGCTCAGACCATCAGTTTCCAATCATACCTGATCAGAGAGAGAGAGAGAGAGAGAGAGAGAGAGAGAGAGAGAGAGAGAGAGAGAGAGAGAGATGAATATGTCATCACCAAGAAACTCTTTTCCTAATATTGTGGCTGAAATTAAATGTTAATGATAATAATGATTACACACACACACACACACACACACACACACACACACACACACACACACACACACACACACATCATATATATATATATATATATATATATATATATATATATATATATAAATATATATATATATATATATATATATATATATATATATATATGACAAAATTGTCTCCCTATTCAAGATGTCTCCCAGAAGTATTTCTCTAACTGCGGTTTGTCTCCCAAAGGTGTAATACAGTTAAATATGTAAGGTGTAATACAGTTAAATATTTAATGTGTAATACAGTTAAATATGTAAGGTGTAATACAGTTAAATATGTACGTTTTTCTTAAATGTGACACCTCTCCAAATGCAAATGTTGGCAAAGGTGCAGTTAAACCATCCCTCCCTGTTTTCTGGTTTCTTTCCGTGAGTTGAATATTGCCTTTTCTGTGTAGATAGGCCTGTCTTTCATCTACCTTTTGTGCTAAGAATTGTTTTTAAATGTTTGAAGAATAATTCAAAACTTTGATTTGACCTATACCCCCCATGCTCCTGACTCTTATGTAGTGCTGACCTACTTTCTTGACAGTCATGTAATAGGGCTCTATATAGGTCACACCTGTATTTCCCGCATTATTCAAGACAGATTTTCTTCTCTGTACATGGATAAAAATGAACTTTAAACATATCAAAAGAAAGAGCTAGAACCTCTTTATCTACACTGAAAAAATGCAGTTTTAACAAAAAACAGAAGAAGAATACAACGGGGGGGGGGGGGGGGGGGTAGTAGCTGCACTTTTACCCAAAAATGTTAAACAGTTGCAAAGCATGATTGGTACTGTTTTCACTCTTTGTCAGTCTATCCATACTGTGTTCAAATTTGCTTCAATCGCATATTTCGGTGTAAAATGGCCTTTATTCAGTTATCAGTGTGCTTAAACCCAAAAAAAAAAAAAATCAAGGGTCTGGCTGATTCAGAAATTAGTAATTCAGCACAGGTATGATTAGCCATACCCTTACAAACACTGGGTTGCCAATGGAAAGAAAAAGTTTATGTATTCAATAGACAGATACAATTATATCGAAAGTAACCCTTGTCCAATTGAACGTGGAGAACTCTGTGTCATGCACGTTAATACCCGTAGTTTAAAAAGTAAAATCGACCTGCTTGAAGCTGAATCGCATCAATTGATATTATAACTATATCTAAAAGTTGGCTATCACACTGGATTCCAACAACTCGTTACTTCTTAAAAACTTCACCCTCCGACCGTTTAGGACAGAGCGAACGACCCTCATGGTGGTGTGGCTATCTACCTGAAAGACAGCCTTCATTGTAAACCACGACCCGACTTACAAGTTAACGACTGGAAGCAGTTTGGGTAGAAACCAAAATTAATCACGAGAGTTTACTTATTGGATCATTTTATCGTCCACCTAATGTACGCGTTAATTACTGGTACTTGATAAATGATAGTATTAATAAAGCAGAACAGAACAATGACGAAATTTATTATTTTAGTGATTTCAATGTTGACTATTTAACTAATCCAACCAAACACCTCAGTAATATCTAAACCATTATCAATTAAAACAAAGTAGTTGATTCCCCCACAAGAGTAACAGCTACATCAAGCACTATGCCTTGATCTGGTCATCACTCAGAGTCCTGACATAATCAAATCAGTTGACGTTCTGCCTCCTTTCTGCAGTGACCATAGTGTTCCATGTGTCATTCTTAAGCCACTTGCATATAAATACAGCACTTCCAAAGGACGATTTTCAATTATAACCAGTTAGACAACGTAAAATTTTGTGAGTTACTGTCCAACGAAAACTGGAACAGTATATATTCGCAGATAACCACAGTAGATAAAGCATGCGAAATTTTCACTTTAAGATTTATGTCAATAGCAAAACAGTGTATGCCGTCTAAGACAGTAACAATTAGGCCTAAAGATACCCCGTGGTTCAATAATGAATTAAAAAGACTAATCAAGAAAAAGAAAAACTGCACAGAAAAGCTAAACGAACAAATCTACCGACTGACTGGGAACATTTTCGTAATGCGAGGAACCAAGTAGTTGACAAAGTTTAGGTTAAGGAAATTAGAGTACTAAAACGTATTAAACCACCTAGTTATAGATCCCCAAAAGTTTGGTCAGAGGGACTGGTGGAAAATTGTGCGAGTATTTATGAATAAAAAGGGCATTAACTCGGAAAATATACCACCACTGAATGTAAACGGAAAAACGTATTATTCTAATGCAGAGAAAGCAAGCATATTTAATGACTTTTTCATTAACATTGTAAACTAGAAGGTATCAACGACCCCCTACCTGACATAGCTATCAGTGAATCAGCTGAATTAACAGAAATAACTTGACTATCCCTGAATTTAAAAATGTTATAAAAAATCTTGATACTAGTAAAGCATCGGTCCAGACTTAATCCATAATATATTAACTGAAATCCTCAGTCGATGTTATACTGCCCCCTTAAATGTCTTTTTCAACCGATGTCTAACTGAAGCAAAATTCCCACAGCTGTGGAAAATAGCCAATGTAACCCCAGTCCACAAAAAGGAAATAAAGATGAATGCACCAATTACCGACCAAATATCTCTCTAAGTTGCGTGGGTAAACTCTTTGAAAGATGCGTGCATAAACATGTTTATTATTTTTCTCATATCAAACAAGTTAATTTCTGAATCACAATCAGGTTTCATTCATGGTGATTCAACGACCTGCCAACTGCTCAGCATCTACGATAATTTAGTCAAAAATTGACAAATCTATTCCAGACCAAAATGTATTTTTTGATATATCAAAAGCCTTTGATCGTGTGTGGCACAGGGGTCTCCTACTTAAACTAAACGCAATAGGAATTAGGGGTCAACTTTTACAACTGGTTTGATAGTTATATTTCAGACAGATACCAGTCTGTTGTTATCGGGGGTGAACAATCCACCGTGAAAACCATTTCCCAAAGAGTACCACAAGGTTCTGTCCTTGGACCACTGTTGTTGTTTTAGTTTACATCAATGATATTGCTACTGGTGAGTTGATTTTAACGTGGTGACAGCCCTGATAGGCCCTTTGCGGTCGGCTGGGCTATAAGCAACATTATCTTATCTTATCAATGATATGCTAGTAATATTCAGTCAGTTATTAAGCTATTTGCAGATGATACAAGTATATCTTTGCGTTTGGAAGATCACATCGTGAGGAAAGAAACATTACATATCCGATTTAATTAAAATAGAAACTTGGGCTAAAACATGGAAGGTTGTCTTTAATGAATCAAAGACTGAGTTACCTAATGTATTCAGAGGGAATGTAGTTTCTCATGACCTACAATTTGGAAACACCAACTATGCAACAACAAACTCATCACAAACATTTAGGAGTCACGCTTCAAAATAACTGCAGTGGGGTGAGCACATCAACAACACTGCCGCAAAAGTTCGTCTTTAATAAACTGTCTTCGCTCTTTTAAGTAACACATTGACCAGAGGGCTCTTGAAACCATGTATAAATCATTTTATCCTGCCGATATTTGATTATGCCGACATCATCTGGGATAACTGCGCAGGTACCAATCAAATATCTTAGAAAATTTACACTTAGATGCCCTGCGCATTATCACGGGTGCTGTACGTGGAACTAGTCATAAAAAGCTGTTGGAAGAGTCAGGATTTTGTACTCTGAAAGAACGTCGTCGCAGACACAAAATAATAATGTTCCATAAGATAATCACAATGACTGCCCTAACTATCTCTGTGACCTAATGCCACCCTTGGTTTTCTGCAGTCAATCCATATCACCTGCGAAGACCCTCGGATAGACTCATCCCTCGACACCAAACAGATATATACCACAGATCTTTTTCCCTTCAACTGTATCCATCTGGAATACCCTCCCTACTGCTGTTCAACAAACCCAGTCTCTCAGCTACCTCAAACACTACCTTTCCTCTGCAGACATTTTGTCCCACCTTACTACTACCACGGCAATAGAAAGGAACAAATAATCACTGTCGACTCAGGCTTGCAATGAGTGAACTAAATTATGACCTGTACAATCGCACATTCATAACGACCATCATGTGCGTGTAACTTATCCCCAAGAAACTGCCGAACACTTCCTCTGTACTGCCCTTTGTACACTATACATCGAACAAACACAATCTACAGCCTTCCTAGAGAACTGATTTCTGTTCGCAACTTGTTGTTTGGTAATGGTTCTTTCAACATGGAAACTAATATTCATATTTTTGAAATTGTTCACAAATTTATTTCTCAAACAAAGCGTTTTGATCTGTAACATAACTCCTAAGACTATTTTCAACTGCCCTCTGGTCACATCGGGCGTACATATATAGATTTGTTGACCTGCTGTTATTGTGTCTTTCTCTTTTCTCAACGTCACTAGTCTGCAATCTTACTGGAGCCTAGTTAACATTTAGAATTGTGTCTTGACCTGTTATTGACAAGACTCATAAACTGACTGTCCCGCGAGCTGATATTCATTCATAGAAACTGGTTACCCTCTTTTCTGTATGGCTTGGAATACACCTCACATTTCGTCACACTTATGTACTTTTCTATTACTATTTCAACATTTATTTTTCATTCCTGTTGTCGGGTTCTGTTTGATTGTTTATTTATATTGGTTTCGTTTTTTGTTTTTGTTTTTCCTGTTTTAAAACTTTATATTGCAATATCAAAATGCATTTGCTGTTCAACGTACCGTCGCAAATTCATGTGTACATTCACTCTTAAGATAGGGCTTTATATAAGTATTTCTTGTTGCCCTGTCTCATTTACTCTTGTAACATTTGTGACAATGTTGAAATAAAATACTGTTTAAACCACAGATACATTAACAATATGCTTATTGTGCATAGATTTTTTTGCATAGTTTTTTTTAGATCAGTGTGCTGTTTGCTAGTCTGTGTACTTTATTAGAGCTTGCTCAAGACATAGGCATGGTTTATCAGACTCAGAATGATTGAAAGTCTGGCTGTTTACAAGTACACTGCTCAATTGCTTTGTTATGGTGCTTTCAGTCTTATTCAATTACTATGGTTGCCATTTTTTGTGTGGACCATCATACTGGTTCAGGAATTATTGGTGAACACACCACACACACACACACACACACACACACCACACACACACACACACACCACACACACACCACACACAACACACACACGTTCCGTGAATGATAATTCAACACTTCAAAATTTGTTTTACATAACTCCCCACATTTAACAGAACCCTGCACACACATACACATGCACTGACAGGCGTGCACACACACACACACACACACACACACACACACACACACACAAACACACACACACACACACACACACACACACTGTGCATGCTTTTCAGCTTGCTTTTTTTCATGAACACCGAATGTCAAAAAGCTGTTAATTCCTTCAACTTGACCAGTTCTCTCTCTCTCTCTCTCTCCTCTCTCTCTCCTCATCTCTCTCTCTCTCTCTCCTCTCCTCTCTCTCTCTCTCCTCATCTCTCTCTCCTCTCTCTCTCTCTCCTCTCTCTGTGGTCGGACACAACGCGGTGGCAGTCCTGAAGAAACCATTGCACTTGACGGGACTATAATCTTATCTATCTCTCTCTCTTTGAGTAAAGGTAGAGATGGGGGGGGGGGGGGGGGGATAATAAACTAAGACAGAAAGCAAAACTAAAGCAGGGCTCCATATTCTTTTACTAGAGTTGTATAGTTTTAAGTCACTTGATTAAATGGGCTTGCTCTTCCTTTTTCTTTTTTTCCAGACGTGCCATGAGGTTTTTATGCTCACAAAGGATGTGTTTTCTTTTCTTCAAAAGGAGTAATTTACATAATATTATGACGCTGTTTAAGAGTGGTTTACCCCAAAGTTCTGATAATTGTCAGGGATCATTCTTTTAGGCACGTTCATATACAAGTTATCAACATTTTAAGGTTTGCTAGCAACAAGTCGTGTAACTGTAAGCGACCCCTTTCCCAAATGTTACTGATATGAGAGGTAAAAGAAGGACTTCAGTTTTAAAATGGATTAAGGCAACCCCCCCCCCCAAAAAAAAAAAAAAAAAAAAAAAAAAAACGTCCAACGACCCTAGTTTTTGCCCCCCACCCCCACCCCACCCCCCCCTTCACTTTTTTTTTCACCAATGTGGAAAAAATTATGAAGTGAAATATCCTTCCCAATAACTCAAGCATTATGCGTTACAGCCATAATTAACATAGGGGGTACCAAAATTAAATATAAAATTCACAACCCAGTGTATCATTTGATTTTTTTTGAAAAGAGAGAGAGAGACAAGCCGACCTACCAACTCTATTTTAAAAATGATGAAATGGGAAACAGATGTAAATCTTTTTCCCCCCTATCATTTCACAGACATGCGTTTTACCTAATTTTAGCTTTTTACAGTATTTCTCATTTCAATGCCTGAGTAAGTGAAGACTTCAAGTACAATGAAATGTCTATGAAAGACATTGTTTTCGCTGTTTTATTGCTGGATTGTACCTTTGGGAGAAAAAAATGCAATTGGAAATATTTTTGAGGGAGACAATCTGCCTTTGGTGCAAAATACATCAAGTGATTTGGGCTCCCCAAGTTATCTACACTGAAAAGGCCTCCTGAAAGTGTGATTTTTTAGAAACATACATATATTATTTTATGTAACAAATTGTCTCCATATTCATATTGTCCCCTCTAAGAAATTTTTCAAAGTGCAGTTTGTCCCCCAAAAGGTGTAATTTTATTTAAATTATATATATATAATATTATATATTAATATATATATATATATTATATTTTATATATATATATATATATATATATATATAATATATAAGACACAAAATTTGTCTCCCTATTCAAGATGTCTCCAGAAGTTTTCTCTAACTAGGGTTTGTCTCCCAAAGGTGTAATACAGTTAATTATGTAATGTGTAATAAAAGTTAAATTTTTAATGTGTAATACAGTTAAATAGTAAGGTGTAATACAGTTAAATATGTACGTTTTTCTTAAATGTGACACCTCTCCAAATGCAAATGTTGGCAAAGGTGCAGTTAAACCATCCCCCTGTTTTCGGGTTTCTTTCCGTGAGTTGAATATTGCCTTTTCTGTGTAGATAGGCCTGTCTTTCATCTACCTTTTGTGCAAAGAATTGTTTTTAAATGTTGAATGAAATTCAAAACTTTGTTTTAAATTTGATCTATACCCCCCATGCTCCTGACTCTTATTGTGCTGACCTACTTTCTTGACAGCCCATGATATAGGGCTCTATATAGGTCACACCTGTATTTCCCGCAAATTAAATTCAAGACAGATTTTCTTCTCTGTACAGGGACAAAAATAAAACTTTAAACATATCAAAAAAAAGAGCTAGAACCTCTCTATCTACACTGAAAAAATGCAGTTTAACAAAAAACAGAAAGAAGAAAGAAAACTTGGGGGGGGGGGGTGGTTAGCTGCACTTTTACCCCAGATGTTAAACAGTTGCAAGCATGAATTGGTACTGTTTTCACTCTTGTCAGTCTATCCGTTTTGTGTTCAAATTTGCTTCAATCGCATATTTCGGTGTAAAATGGCCTGCTATTCAGTTATCAGTGTGCTTGAACCAAAAGAAAAAGTTTATGTATTCAATAGAAAAGATACATTAACAATATGCTTATTGTGCATAGATTTTTTTGCATAGTTTTTTTTTTAGACATGTGCTGTTTGCAGTCTGTGTACTTTTTTAGAGCTTGCTCAAGACACAGGCATGGGTTTTTCAGACTCAGAATGATTGAAAGTCTGGCTGTTTACAAGTACACTGCTCAATTGCTTTGTTATGGTGCTTTCAGTCTTTTTCAATTACTATGGTTGCCATTTTTGTGTGGGGCCATCATACTGGTTCGGGAATTATTGGGTGAACACAACCACAAAACACACACACACACACACACACACACACACACAAAACACAACACACACCATGTTCCGTGAATGATAATTCAACACTTCAAAACTTGTTTTACATACCTCCCCACATTTAACAGAACCCTGCACACACATACACATGCACTGACAGGCGTGCGCGCACACACACACACACACAACCACACACACACACAACACACACACACACACACACACACACACACACACAACACAACACACACCACACTGTGCATGCTTTTTTAGCTTGCTTTTTTTCATAACACCGAATGTCAAAAAGCTGTTAATCCTTTAACTTGACAGTTCTCTCTCTCTCTCTCTCTCTCTCTCTCTCTCTCTCTCTCTCTCTCTCTTCTCTCTCTCTCCTCTCTCTTCCTCTCTCCTCTCTCTCTCTCTGTGGTCGGATACAACGCGTGGCAGTCCTGAGAAACCATTGCAAATTGACGGGGCTATAATCTTATCTATCTCTCTCTCTCTTTGAGTAAAGGAAGAGATGGGGGGGGGGGGGGAATAATAAACTAAGACAGAAAGCAAAACTAAAGCAGGGCTCCATATGCTTTTTACTGATGTTGTATAGTTTTAAGTCACTTGATTAAATGGAGCTTGCTCTTCCTTTTCTTTTTTTCCAGACGTCCCATGATGGCTTTGCTCAGAAAAGGATGTTTTTTTCTTTTCTTCAAAAGGAAGTAATTTACATAATATTATGACGCTTTTTAAAGAAGTGGTTTTCCCCCAAAGTTCTGTTTATTGTCAGGGGATCATTCTTTTTTAGGCACGTTCATATACAAGTTATCAACAATTTTAAGGTTTGCTTGCAAAAAGTCGTGTAACTGTAAGCGACCCCTTCCATGTTACTGATATGAGAGGTACAGAAAGGACTTTCAGTTTCAATGGATTTTAAGGCAACCCCCCCCCCCAAAAAAAAAAAAAAAAAAAAAAAAAAAAAAACGTCCAACTGACCCTAGTTTTTTGCCCCCCCCCCAACCCCACCCACCTTCACTTTTTTTTTCCCAATGTGGAAAAAATTAATGAAGTGAAACCCTTCCTTCCAATAACTCAAGCATATATGCGTTACAGCCATAATTTAACATGGGGGAAACCGAATAAATATAAAAATTCACAACCCAGTGTATCATTTTGTTTTTTTTTTTGAAAAGAGAGAGAGGAGACAAGCCGACCTACCAACTCTATTTTAAAAACTGATGAAATGGGAAAACAGAGGTGATCTTTTTCCCCCTATCATTTCACAGACATGCGTTTTTTAATTTTAGCTTTTTCACAGTATTTCCTCATTTCAATGCCTGAGTAAGTGAAGACTTCAGTCAATGAAATGTCATATGAAAGACATTGTTTTCGCTGTTTTATTGCTGGATTGTACCTTTGGGAGACAAAATGCAATTGGAAATATATTTGGGGAGAACAATCTGCCTTTTGGTGCAAAAATACATCAAGTGATTTGGCTCCCCAAGTTATCTACACTGAAAAGGCCTCCTGAAAGTGTGATTTATAGGAACTTTCCATATATATATATATATTTTATATGTCCCAAATTGTCTCCATTTTCTTTATTGTCCCTTTAGTATTTTTCAAAGTGCAGTTTGTCTCCCAAAGGTGTAATTTAGTTTAAATATTATATATATATATATATATATATATTATTTATATTTATTTATATATATTTATATATTTTTTATTATATATTTAAAATATTTTGACAAAAATTGTCCCCCTATTCAGATGTCTCCAGAAGTATTTCTCTAACTGCGGTTTGTCTCCCAAAGGTGTAAAATACAGTTAAATATGTAAGGTGTAATACAGTTAATATTTAATGTGTTTAAAACGTTAATATGTAAGGTGTATACAGTTAAATATGTACGTTTTTCTTAAATGTGACACCTCTCCCAAAAGCAAATGTTGGCAAGGTGCAGTTAAAACCCTCCCCCCCTGTTTTTGGTTTCTTTCCGTGAGTTGAATATTGCCTTTTCTGTGTAGATAGGCCGGTCTTTCATCTACCTTTTGTGTAAAAATTGTTTTTAAATGTTTGAATGATAATTCAAAACTTTGATTTACATTACCCCCATGCCCCTGACTCTTATGTAGTGCTGACCTACTTTCTTGACCAGTCATGATAATAGGGCTCTATATAGGTCACACCTGTATTTCCCCCATTATTCAAGACAGATTTTCTTCTCTGTACATGGATAAAAATGAACTTTAAAATTTCAAAAAAAAGAGCTAGAACCTCTTTATCTACACTGAAAAAATGCAGTTAACAAAAAACAGCAAGAAGAAATACAATGGGGGGGGGGGGGGGGGGGGGGAGTAGCTGCACTTTTACCCAAATGTTAAACAGTTGCAAAGCATGAATTGGTACTGTTTTCACTTTTTGTCAGTCTATCCATCTGTGTTCAAATTTGCTTCAATCGCATATTTCGGTTTTAAATGGCCTGTTATTCAGTTATCAGTGTGCTTGAACCACAAAAAAAATCAAGGGTCTGGCTGATCAGAAATTAGTAATTCAGCACAGGTATGATTAGCCATACCCTTACAAACACTGGGTTGCCAATGGAAAGAAAAAATTTATGTATTCAATAGAAGATACATTATATCGAAAGTAACCCTTGTCCAATTGAACGTGGGGAGAACTCTGTGTCATGCACGTTAATACCGTAGTTTAAAAAGTAAAATCGACCTGCTTGAAGCTGAATCGCATCAATTTTTATATTATAACTATATCTAAAAGTTGGCTATCACCACTGGATTCCAACAACTCGTTACTTCTTAAAACTTTCACCCTCCCGCCCGTTTAGACAGAGCGAACGACCTCATGGTGGTGTGGTATCTACTGAAAGACAGCCTTCATTGTAAACCACGACCCGACTTACAAGTTAACGACCTGGAAGCATTTTGGGGTTTAGAAACCAAAATTAATCACGAGAGTTTACTTATTGGATCATTTTATCGTCCACCTAATGTACGCGTTAATTACTGGGACTTGATAAATGATAGTTTTAAATTTAAAGCAGACAGAACAATGACGAAATTTATTATTTTAGGTGATTTCAATGTTGACTATTTAACTAATCCAACCAACACCTCAGTAATATTCTAAACCATTATCAATTTAAAACAAGTAGTTGATTCCCCACTAGAGTAACAGCTACATCAAGCACTTGCCTTGATCTGGTCATCACTCAGAGTCCTGACATAATCAAATCAGTTGACGTTCTCCCTCCTTTCTGCAGTGACCATAGTGTTCCATGTGTCATTCTTAAGCCACTTGCATATAAATACAGCACTTTCCAAAGGACGATTTTCAATTATAACCAGTTAGACAACGTAAAATTTTTGTGAGTTACTGTCCAACGAAAATGGAACAGTATATTCGCAGATAAACACAGTAGATATAGCATGCGAATTTTCACTTTAAGATTTTGTCAATAGCAAAACAGTGTATGCCGTCTAAGACAGTAACAATTAGGCCTAAAGATACCCCGTGGTTCAATAATGAATTAAAAAGGACTAATCAAGAAAAGAAATAAATGCACAGAAAAGCTAAACGAACAAATCTACCGACTGACTGGGAACATTTTCGTAATGCGAGGAACCAATTTAGTTGACAAAGTTAGGTTAAGGAAATTAGAGTACTAGAACGTATTAAACCACCTAGTTATAGATCCCCAAAAGTTTGGTCAGAGGGACTGGTGGAAATTGTGCGAGTATTTATGAATAAAAAGGGCATTAACTCGGAAATATACCACCACTGAACGTAAACGGAAAAAAGTATTATTCTAATGCAGAGAAAGCAAGCATATTTAATGACTTTTCATTAACCATTGTAAACTAGAGGTATCAACGACCCCTACTAAACATAGCTATCAGTGAATCAGCTGAATTAACAGAAATAACTTTGACTATCCCTGAACTTAAAAATGTTATAAAAAATCTTGATACTAGTAAAGCATCCGGTCCAGACTTAATCCATAATATATTACTGAAATCCTCAGTCGATGTTATATCTGCCCCTTAAATGTCTTTTTCAACCGATGTCTAACTGAAGCAAAATTCCCACAGCTGTGGAAAATAGCCAATGTAACCCCAGTCCACAAAAAAGGAAATAAAGATGAATGCCCCAAATTTTACCGACCAATATCTCCCCTAAGTTGCGTGGGTAAACTCTTTGAAAGATGCGTGCATAAACATGTTTATTATTTTCTCATATCAAACAAGTTAATTTCTGAATCACAATCAGGTTTCATTCATGGTGATTCAACGACCTGCCAACTGCTCAGCATCTACGATAATTTAGTCAAAAATTGACAAATCTATTCCAGACCAAAATGTATTTTTTGATATATCAAAAGCCTTTGATCGTGTGTGGCACAGGGGTCTCCTACTTAAACTAAACGCAATAGGAATTAGGGGTCAACTTTTACATGGTTTGATAGTTATATTTCAGACAGATACCAGTCTGTTGTTATCGGGGATGAACAATCCACCGTGAAAACCATTTCCCAAAGAGTACCACAAGGTTCTGTCCTTGGACCACTGTTGTTTTTAGTTTACATCAATGATATTGCTACTGGTGAGTTGATTTTAACGTGGTGACAGCCCTGATATGGCCCTTTGCGGTCGGCTGGGCTATAAGCAACATTATCTTATCTTATCAATGATTTTTGCTAGTAATATTCAGTCAGTTATTAAGCTATTTGCAGATGATACAAGTATATCTTTGGCTTTGGAAGATCACATCGTGAGGAAAGAAACATTACAATCCCATTTAATTAAAATAGAAACTTGGGCTAAAACATGGAAGGTTGTCTTTAATGAATCAAAGACTGAGTTACCCAATGTATTCAGAGGGAATGTAGTTTCTCATGACCTACAATTTGGAAACACAACTATGCAACAACAAACTCATCACAAACATTTAGGAGTCACGCTTCAAAATAACTGCAGGTGGGGGTGAGCACATCAACAACACTGCCGCAAAAGTTCGTCTTCTAATAAACTGTCTTCGCTCTTTTAAGTACACATTGACCAGAGGGGCTCTTGAAACCATGTATAAATCATTTATCCTGCCGATATTTGATTATGCCGACATCATCTGGGATAACTGCGCAGAGTACCAATCAAATATCTTAGAAAATTTACACTTAGATGCCTGCGCATTATCACGGGTGCTGTACGTGGAACTAGTCATAAAAAGCTGTTGGAAGAGTCAGGATTTTGTACTCTGAAAGAACGTCGTCGCAGACACAAAATAATATGTTCCATAAGATAATTCACAATGACTGCCCTAACTATCTCTGTGACCTAATGCCACCCTTGGTTTCTGCAGTCAATCCATATCACTGCGAAGACCCTCGGATAGACTCATCCCTCGACACCAAAACAGATATATACCACAGATCCTTTTTCCCTTCAACTGTATCCATCTGGAATACCCTCCCTACTGCTGTTCAACAAACCCAGTCTCTCAGCTACCTCAAACACTACCTTTCCTCTGCAAGACACTTTTGTCCCACCTTACTACTACCACGGCAATAGAAAGGAACAAATAATTCACTGTCGACTCAGGCTTGCAATGAGTGAACTAAATTATGACCTGTACAATCGCCCCATTCATAACGATCCATCATGTGCGTGTACTTATCCCCAAGAAACTGCCGAACACTTCCTCTTGTACTGCCCTTTGTACACTATACATCGAACAAACACAATCTACAGCCTTCCTAGAGAAACTGATTTCTGTTCGCAACTTGTTGTTTGGTAATGGTTCTTTCAACATGGAAACTAATATTCATATTTTTGAAATTGTTCACAAATTTATTTCTCAAACAAAGCGTTTTTATCTGTAACATAACTCCTAAGACTATTTTCAACTGCCCCTTGGTCACATCGGGGTACTTATATAGATTTGTTGACCTGCTGTTATTGTGTCTTTCTCTTTTCTCAACGTCACTAGTCTGCATTCTTACTGGAGCCTAGTTAACATTTAGAATTGTGTCTTGACCTGTTATTGACAAGACTCATAAACTGACTGTCCGCGAGATGATATTCATTCATAGAAACTGGTTACCCCCTTTTCTGTATGGCTTGGAATACACCTCCACTTTCGTCACACTTATGTACTTTTATATTACTATTTCAACATTTATTTTTCATTCCTGTTGTCGGGTTCTGTTTGATTGTTTATTTATACTTGGTTTCGTTTTTTGTTTTTGTTTTTTCTGTTTAAAACTTTATATTGCAATATCAAAATGCTTTGCTGTTCAGACGTCCGTCGCAAATTCATTTGTGTACATTCACTCTTAGATAGGGCTTTATATAAGTTTTCTTGTTGCCCTGTCTCATTTATCTTTGTAACATTTGTGACAATGTTGAAATAAAATACTGTTTAACCACAAGATACATTAACAATATGCTTATTGGGCATATATTTTTTGCATAGTTTTTTTTTTGTTAGAACAGTGTGCTGTTTGCTAGTCTGTGTACTTTATTAGAGCTTGCTCAAGACACAGGCATGGTTTATCAGACTCAGAATGATTGAAAGTCTGGCTGTTTACAAGTACACTGCTCAATTGCTTTGTTATGGTGCTTTCAGTCTTATTCAATTACTATGGTTGCCATTTTTGTGTGGGACCATCATACTGGTTCGGGAATTATTGGGTGAACACAACACACACACGCGCCGCACGCACACACGCTCACACACCACAGGCAAAATGTTGAAAATGGGCTCCTCAAAAGATCATAACAATCCCTTTTAGGGTTCGCATGGTTTTTAAGATCTTTGAAAGTCTTGGGGAAATGGGAAAGTGCCATTTTCAAGTCTTAGAAAGTCTTTGAAATTTGCCTTTGGTCTGTACAAATGGTGAAAAGGTTTGTGAAGAAGTCACCAAAACCTAAAAAAACCCCTTGACGATTTTAAGAGGTTGACTTGGGGAGAGGGGGGGTGGGGGGGGGGGGGGAGACAGACGGACGGAGTGCGACAGAGAGTGAGAGCGAGATCGGGAGATTTGTAGTCTTAGTAGTTCATGTTTTGCTTTTTCTTTTTCATTGTAATAATGGGCGAGAGAAATTTCTGTGTGTGCATGCGCGCGTGTGTGGTGTGTGTGTATACATGTGTACACATGTGTGTTTGTCTATGGGCTGTATGTTTATACTGTGTGCGTGTGTGCATTGTCCATGTTGTACATGGTTCTTTTGTGGGGGAAAACTATGATTTTGCTGGTATTGCCTGTTTGCATTTATTTTGCTTTAAGCGCATAGAACTCTGCATTGGGTGGAGGAGTGCACTATATAAATGTTTCAGTATTATTGTTATTAAGATGGTCTTGAAAGTTTTAAAATTTGCAATGAAGAATCTGTAAGAACTTTGTTATAGAAAAAATGCTATCTTATAAGGGATGAATTCAATGAAATCACTCTGTCCATTGAAAAAAACCAACCAATATTTCCCTTGTGAAAAAGAGAACTCCCAGGCACTCCTATACTTGGAGAGCCCAATTGTTTTATGCACATGTACGCAAATAGACTTGGTGTGTTTCTCAAAAGTGAGGACCTCCGGGAATAGCCAAATGCTCCCCATCTCTGGAAGATTTTCCACCCCACCACCCCCCACCACCCCCCCCCCCCCCACCCCCCCCCCCAATAC
>JAFLJL010004657.1:0-15468 GCA_018398815.1 Conus ventricosus
AGGCCCCTAAGGGGTTTTAATAGCACGTGGAAAATCAGTGATGATCACTATTATGGGTTTAGCCAGTACAGTTCAAGTCTTTCAAGTGAGTCCGCTGTTGGTTTTTTTTGTTTGTTTTTGTGTTGTCACCCTTGGGAGACGGTGTCAATAAAATAAACAAACAACCAAACAAACAAAGACACCTATTAACCCCCAAATCTCATTCTTTAACTAGTATTGAACCGGTCTAAGGAGTCAGTCATGCTCAGCTAGTATGGGTTCAGTAGTACAGTTCGGGCCTTTCAAAGGAGCTGACTGCCTTTTTCATCATGTGATGTCACCCTTGGGAGACGGCCTAAACAAAAACAAAACAACACGAGTCGCTATAACCAGTCTTACGTTTTTTTACATCTGATTGTATCAGCGTGATGCAATCGCCCGTAGGGTCTATCATTAGGGACCTCACATGGATCGTTCGATGTCATCACCGAGCATCCTCGATCATGTGATTCGTCCCTAAGGCACTGACGTCATCTCCTGCACCTGCTCCTGCACCTGCTTTAAGGGGTGAGAAGTCCCTCACCCTACTACTTATGTCACAGGATGTCGTCTGCTTTAATGTGCGTCTGCTTTCAGTGATACGTAATGTCAATGTTGTATGATCAGTATTATTGCAGTAGATCAGTATGATTATGGATGACCTACTGTTGTACATCTCACTGAGTGATTTGAGTACATTCGAACTGGTTTCATGTTGTTATCTTAAAGTTTGTGGAGTCCTTTGTCCGTTCATAAAATATCATATGTTCTGTGGCTAAGTCTATGGTCGACATGTGTAGAGTAGGGGTCAAGGTCAACGTGACAGATAGGGTCAAGGGAGTAATCCTGTGGTTTGTATGTTTTTGTAAATTCTTTTTATTACCTCATGTTTATGAAAATTTTCTTACACGAATAAATAACTACAAATCGACGTCAGAGAGACGTCGCCCTGTGTACCTTTTTGCTCGTTTTCTTTCATTATTTATCATTGCGTTTACGATAAAACAAATTCAAATTGTTTTGATCACGTGACTTGTGTACCAAAATAATCACCAGTGTAGCGTGACAATTCCCATGTTTACTTCTGGCTTTGGAGTAAAAACTTACGTTTTCTGTTCATTCTAATAACACCAACTGTATTTATTCGTGTTGGAGTAATGGCGGTGGGCCTTTATATAACAGGTTAGTTGTTTATATTGTTGTTTTCAAGTTAATGTTTTGTAATTTGTCATTCATGTCTGCCGTGTATGTGATATATGGCGTGCTTGTGATCGAGACTGAAACTGGGTCAAATTTGTTTTTATTGTGCATGTGCAAAAAAGTGAAAACTGGACAGGTCTGGGATGCTTGTATTGCAGACAATTGTCGCAAGTGTTAGCTCATATATAAGCAAATGGAAAAATGCACTTCTTTTGCAGGTTATAGTTCTGACTTTGGTTAGGTTTTTTTTTACACTTTCTTTTCCAAATTTCTAGGAGGATAGTCGATATGTTTATCCCGTTAACTAGTTTTTTTTGTTGTTGTTGTAAAACAGGATGGCTCGAATCATTCGTTTAAAATTTGCTCATTAAACTGTAATGGGCTCAATAACTCAAAAAAACGAAGAGATGTTTTTGATTTTCTTAGAAGGAAAGAGTCTCACATATATTGTCTTCAGGAGACTCATCTAAAAGAGGATTCCGAGAGCTTTATAAGAGCCAGCTGGGGTTATAATGTATGGTTGTGTGGCACAGAAACAAACAAAAATGGAGTAGCTGTGCTCTTTAATAGCAATTTTGAGTACAAGTTGCTTGAGGTTATTCGAGATAGGAATGGATGTTTCATTATAAATGAATATTGAGTTTTTAAAAAAAAATATTTACTCTAGTGAACCTATATGGGCCCAGTGGTGGTGATAACCCTGAATCTTTGATAGAGTGTGCGAACACATTGAACGCATTGGCAACCAACACGTTATAATTAATGGAGACTGGAACTGTGCATTGAACAGGGAGAAAGATGCTCGAAATTACACCAGTGTCAGAATCGTCCAAGAACTCGTGAAAAAATAAAGGAGATAATGACAAAATACAATCTATTTGATGTTTATAGAGATATATATCCAGACAAAAAAGAATATACATGGCGGAAATTCAACACTTTCAAACAAGCAAGACTCGACTATTTCATGATCAGCGAGGAAATATTGTCAGAAGTTAATGATGTTCATATAGATCCTGGTTATAAGTCTGATCATTCTCTAGTTACATTAATTTAAAAAAAAGAGCAGTTCAAACGGGACCGTCCTTTCTGGAAATTTAATAATAGTTTATTAAAAGACAAACAATACATTTCAGAAATCAAAAAGGTAGTAAGCGAGGTAAAAAAGCAATATGCATTACCCGTTTACAATTTGGATAATATTGACAATATAAAGAATGAGAACTTGTCATTCCAAATTGATGACCAACTTTTTTATGAAACCTTATTGCTTGAAATCAGGGGCAAAACAATCTCATACAGTTCACACAAAAAAAAGATGGAATTAAAAGAGAACAGGAGCTTGAAGTAAACATTGGAAATATTGAACGAAATCTACACGAACAAGACATTCCTAAACTAGAGAAGTTAAAAATGGAACTACAAGAAATCAGGGATCATAGAATCCAAGGTGTGGCAGTGCGTTCAAGGGTCCGTTGGTTGAACCAAGGCGAAAAGATTAACAAGTATTTCTGTAATCTTGAAAATCGAAACTTTATTGATAAATCAATCCCTTTCTTAGAGAGGGAAGATGGGTCAGTCATTTCAGACCAAAATAGCATTCTCTCTGAAACTAAACATTTTTACGAAAATCTATATAGCTTTAGAGATGTGGCAGATATTAACATCCCGGATGAATTTCCGGGTACACCAGGTTGTCTGATACAGAAAGTGAATCAATAGAGGGTTCGATTACACTTGAAGAGGCTGCCATTGCTTTAAAAAACATGAAAAATTATAAAAGCCCTGGGCCTGATGGGTTACTGTAGAATTCCTAAAATTTTTTCTTCATTGATATCGGTGTTTACCTTGTGCGCTCAATTAACGAGGTTTCTCCAAAGGTCAACTATCTATTACCCAGCGACAAGGAATAATAACATGTATTCCCAAAGATGCTAAACCAAAAAGATTCATTAAAAACTGGCGACCCATCTCCTTACTGAACACCACTTACAAAGTTGCATCTGCCTGCATAGCTAATCGCCTTAAGAATATGCTTCCATACATCATACACGAAAGTCAAAAAGGATTTCTAAAGGGAAGATATATAGGGGAGAATATTAGATTGATATAGATGTGCTTTTGTATACCGAAAAAGAAAATATTCCAGGAATGTTCCTTCTAATTGACTTTGAGAAGGCATTTGATAGTGTCTCTTGGTCATTCCTGCATAAATGTTTGAAATTCTTTAAGTTTGGACCAGACATCATTAAATGGATTAAAACATTCTACACCCAAACTTCTACTTGTATTTCTGTAAATGGTCAGTACTCCACATGGTTCTCAATGGAGAGAGGGGTCAGACAAGGAGATCCGCTCTCTCCTTATTTATATCTAATTTGTGCAGAGATCTTGTCACTGATGATCCGCTCCAATGAACTTATTAAAGGAATTAAGATTAATAACAAAGATATTCTCTTGTCGCAGTTTGCCGACGACACTAGCTTTGTTTGGACGGTTCAGAACGGTCATTTAACGAGGCAGTATCTATTCTCATTAAATTTGCATAGGTTTCTGGTTTGAAAATCATTTTGGCAAATCACAAGTTGTGTGGTTGGGGAGTAGAAAAAACTCTCCAATTAGATACATGAGGGACAAAAATTTTTGTCTGGGATCCTGGCACTTTCAAAATTCTTGGTATTAAATTTTCCACTAACATTGATACCATTGTACAAATCAATTATGATGAAAAACTTTTTGAGATAAGAAGGGTTCTCGCTCTTTGGAAAAAAGAAATATTACCCCTTTGGTAAAATTATAATAATTAAAGCTTTGGCGTTTAGTAAAATTGTCCATCTATTAATTAATTTACCAGACCCTCCAGAGGATTTCATCAATGCATTGGAAAAGGAATTGTACACATTTTTATGGAATGGTAAGAGAAGTAAAATAAAAAAAATCTGTTGTTCAAAAACAGTACTGCGAGGGGGGACTCAGAATGTTGAATGTTAGAAATTTTATTTCTGCTACGAAAATAAGTTGGTTGAGAAGATTAATGTGCGAGTCTGATTGGAGGGAGTTTACCATTAATATGTACCCTAACCTGGGCATTATATGTACCTTGGAGCAGAATTTTCAAATGTTGTTATGAATGTCATTAACAATCCATTCTGGAAAGATGTTATGAAGCACTATAAGAAATTAGGTTCCAGATGCTGTCCCATCTCTGTGCACGATTTTATGGTTGAATGTATTCATTACAATATCAATATTTTGAGGGACAGAAGGGCGATTTTTGTACAAGAATGGATTGATTATGGTATTTTCTTTGTGAAACAACTGTTGAATGAAAATGGCAATTGGATGACTTACCAAGAATTCTTGCAAAAATATCAAGTATTAATACTAATTTTCTCTTATATGAAGGCATTTTAAATGCAATTCGTACCTATTTTCAAAAACTCCAGATAGCTTTAACTTCCAGATACAAGCCCCGAGACCCAAAAGCCTGGTTTTATATCAAAAGAGGTAACAAATTTGTTCAAAAACATTCTAAATGGAAATAATGCCCCCCAACAGCTATCCATAAATGGAATAATCTTTTTGAAGATCTTAATTGGAAAACCATCTTCTCTCACTGCTACAAGGCTTCTACAGATGTGCAGCTTAGATGGTTTCAATGCAGACTTTTGCACAGATTGCTCCCAACACAGAGGTATTTATTTCTATGTAGAATATTGAATCTCCTACTGTAACTTCTGTGAAGTCGATGAGCAGACCATTGATCATATGCTTTTTGACTGCATTATTGTACAGAGGTTCTGGAGAAATCTGCAAAGTCTATTAAAAAATAAATGTCAACACTGCGACAACTTCATTATTGACAAGGAGTTGATTTTATTTGGTACTAAACAGCACGTGAAAACGGATATGCTATTGATTTTGTTCTGCTCTTTGCCAAGTTTTACATTTACAAATGCAAATTACAAAATTCCGCTCCTGACCTACATGTCTTTCTCGCAGTATTAGGACACAGACTCAAACATGAAAAATATTTGGCTTTTCTTAATCATAGTATAGGACAATTTGAGGAAAATTGGTTGCCCTACTACCCTATTGTACCATAGCTTCCTTTGTGATGTATGAGCACCTACATGTATGGAGTGTATAACTTACCTTTTCTCATGTTATTTACAATTGTGAGACTGGGACTGTTTTATATACTATGGTAAAGGAATTTGAGTGCTTTACAATGTGATGCTATACCTCTCCTGTCCCAATGACCCATACCACATTAGACTCGCACTGCTTTCCTTACACCACTTGCTGGTGTTTATGTAGTGCTTATATACATATGTGTGTGTTCGTGTATGTATGTGTGTGTGTGTGTATGTGTGTATTTGTGTGTGCATGTGGTTTGTGTGTGTGTGTGTGTGTGTGGTGTGTGTGTGTGTGTGTGCACTTATAATAGAGGCTATTTGGTGTCATTATTAGAAAGAGTGACAAGGTGAATGTTTTCATGTATCAATGTCTTTATTTCTTTTTGGGGTTATAACTATTGGAATTACTATACATAGCTCTTGTATGATCAATATAATGCCTATGTAAACTAGTGTTATAAATCAGCTTTGCTCATAGAAATGATGATAGCATGTACTGATTCATTAGATGCTAGTTGCTATATAGTCTTATTACTAGTACTGTCGAATCCATGCTTGATTATCGAAGTGCTGTGTCCAATGCTGTTTCTGGAATAGGTACCTTTATTTAATTTATCACCTTTACTTTCATTGTTATTCCTTTCTATTGATATGTGCATATTTGTGCTTTACATTTGTCTTGTAAAAAACGAAAAATTGTTCAATAAAAAAAATAAAAAAAAGAACAAGAACAAGAACATATTTTATTGCCATATGAAAACCAGAGGTTTTGTGGGCACAGATGATCAAGTTCAGACATTCAATAAACTAAACTAATCCTAGCGTTGTCACATCTTGCAACATAACATCATTAGTAGCAGAAAGAAAAGCACAGTGTGTATCAGAGTCTGATTAAATTTTCTGTCTCCGAAGAGAAAAACACAACAGGATATACTGGCAAGTACAGGTTGGAAGCAGTCCAATAACATAAGCTCCGAGGGTTTTGTCATGTTAGTCTGTGGTGGAAAATCAGTTTTTATTATCCTCGTCATCAGGTCATAACGTTGTTGGTCAAATAATTTGCAGTCATCGAGAAAATGTAGTTCGTCCTCAACGACGTGGCATGTCGTGCATAATCTGTTTTCTCTGTCAGTGTTGGTATAACGGCCCCTCTCATTTGGAGGTCATGGGCACTTATTCGTAATCTAGTTAGTGCTTGTCTGCAATCTGTGTCAGTGTGTTGCTCCAAATAAGCCGCCTGTTTGTATTCGGTAGTAACTGTGGCATAAAATTTGAGCTTGGATGTGCTTTCATTCTTTTGTTTCTTCCAAAACTCAATATAAAAACGTTTCCAGCTTCGCATTGATCAGAAACTTCAGGCGAGTCACACTAAATGTACCCTGATTTTCCCAGACATGCTGTAATCCTATCGTTGACAAGGTTTGTCGTATAAACTTCGTCCATTTGCTTTCTTCGGTGCCTTGAGAGATCATTGACTGATAAATCTGTTGTTGGTAAGAGTCTTGGTCTGACTCTAATATGTGTATCCAGAATGCGATAGTCTGGGTTATCACTTTAAAAGTAATCGGGGAATCTCCCCAGTTCGCCCAAAACCGGTAATGCCATTGCTTTTCTATGAACCTTAATAATTGCCTGCAGAATTTAATGTGTGCAGTTTCATGTGGGAATTTGTTTGCAAGACAGGTTTTGAACAAATGCTGCATTTTCTTTTCTTGATATATTTCATCTTTGTATTGGTAAGAGGATGGGAACCACACCTCCGACCCATATGTGAAGATGGGAGAGACTAACGAGTCAATAGGGTTGTAACTGTTCTCATATTTACATTTTGACCATAAAACGTTCTCTTCAAGGTATGTGCGGCTTTATTCCCCTTTTTTTGCTAAGTGTTCTTGGGCTTCTGTAAAATGTCCGTTTTTATGGAAAATGACTCCAAGATATTTATATTGATCTACTGTTTTCAATTATGTTTTCACCGCAATTGAACAATAGTGGTACCTTTGGATCTGATTTGGTGAATACAACGACCTTTGTTTTCTCTGTGTTGATTTTCATTCCCCAGTCTAAACAGTAGTTGTGTAACTGGTTTATTTACGCTGAAGTCCCTGTTTTGAAGTCGAGAGGATAGCTAAATCATCTGCATACAAAAGACACGGAATTTCGACTTGTTTTAGATCGGAAATTCTTGGGGAATCATGGTCTCTGAGATATCCGACAATGTCATTTATGAATATGTTAAATAAGGTCGGGCTAAGGGTATTACCTTGGAGGACACCTTTTTGTATTAATATTTCCTCCTTAGTGAAACGAGATTGGCTTCTTGTACAAACCGTAGCCCCGTTGTACATGTCCTGTATGATTTGGTGGCATTACCTGTTATTCCCGCTTGCATCATTTTCATCAGTAGGGCTTCGTGCCATATAATCAAATGCTTTGCTGAAGTCAACAAAACAGCAGTAAAGCCTTTTAGTTCTGTCTTTTAGTACCTTATCAACTAGTTTTGACAATATGAATATTTGATCAGTGGTCCGTGATCCCTTTCTGAACCCTGCTTGCTCCTTTGCCAAAAGGGGGTTTGCCTCAAGATAATCATTATCCTTTCATTTATTATGTTGCAAAACACTTTTCCCAGCGAACTATTCAAAGTTATGCCTCTGTAATTGTTGGGGTTGGACTGGCCGCCCGACTTATAGACTGGGACTGTGATTCCTGTTTCCAGAGGTCCGGGTATTTTTCTGATTTTAAGATTAAGTTAAACGCGTCTTTCAGAAGAGGAGCGATTTCAGGTAACATTGCTTTAAGCATTTCGTTTCTGATTCCATCTTTGCCTGGGGATTTTTTATTTTTCAGCTTTCTGACCGCGTGCCTTACCTCCGTTTCTAATATTTCATGATCTAACTCTGAATTCCCAGAAGGACGATTATTTGACCTCTTAAATGCACTAACATGTCATCAACTGTTTGTTTTCGTTATCTGCGATCTCTGTTTCTCACCTATTAGTGTTTTTAGATGTTCAAACCATTTGTTCGCGCTGAGACAATTTTCTTGACCATAAATTTCATGATCGTATGTTTGCAGTTCCCGAACGGTTTTCCATATTGAATTGGGATCAGTTTTCTAGGGCTTCGTTTAGGGATATTAAGGAGTTTGTTCCGATATATTTTCTTGGTTTCTTTAAAATGTCGTTTATATATTTACATTGTGAAAAGTATTTTTGCTTAGTTGTTTATTTTGGGGTTTCTGTTGACCGCGTTCAGTAGTGATCTTATCTCTCTTCTTTGGGAATGACAGTCTCTGTCAAACCACTTCTTCTTTCTCTGTCTAGTTTTTTTTCTATCCGTCTTGATCTAAGCGCCATCTTTGCCGTGGTTGAAAATATATTCGTTATCTGTTCAATAGTCGTATTTATGTTGATGTCATGTTCATTTGTTGCAAGTTGTGTCACAATGTCGTCTTGATTTTTTGGATCATGGTGCGTATGGTGGCATTTTGGAGGTTGCTACTACTTTTTCGGCAGACTTTTCATTCCACTGAAATACTAGATAGTCTTCTGTGTTTTTTGTAAAATTCCTATGAAGTAGCGTTTACGTAACTGCTGTTCGTCGTAGGTTGTGAGAGAGGCTTGTCTTTTGTGTAATGTATATTCATTTTCTATGGGCAGTTGGATCAATAACTCTAGTGGGCAGTGGTCAGAATGTCGTGTCAAGTCAGTTACTTTCATGATTAACACATGTCTAAGCAAATATTGTGAGCAAAGGAATAATCTACTACGCTGCTTCCCTGTGGATTATGACAAGTATACAATCCTGCAAGATCTCCAAGCACTCTTCCATTCAAAACACACATTTGATTTTCAATACACATGTTACATAAACGACGTCCGTTCTTATTAGTTAAGAGGTCCATCGACTGTCTTTTTATGACGTTATCAAAATGTAGTCAGCAGGTAAATCATAATAATTCTTTTCATTGTCCAGGCTAATGAAGTCGGCTTGATTGCCTGTCCTTGCATTAAAGTCACCACACAGGAGGATATTGCCTTTTGCTGTTAGTTCTTCAATGTCACTTTCTAATGAGTCCCATATGCGTCTAGTGTAGTCCTTGCCAAAGGAAGAATGTTCCGGTGGAATATATACACAACCTAAATATACATCTCTCTTTTCAGCGGTTTCACTGTACAATGCTGTTTTAATATGTAACCATGCAACATAGCTGTTATTTTTTGTAGGAATTTTTATATACTTTCTGTACTGCTCTTTTATGTAGACAGAGATACCCCCCGAAGCCCTTGGGGCTTTCCCCTTTTTGGTCGATAATAATGAACCCCTGCTGCAAAACCAGGTAAAGATAATTCATTTGCTTTTTCTATATCAAGATGGGTTTCTTGATGTGTGTGTCAGGCACGTCACGGCGGCCTGCGTGCTGTGCTGTGCAACAACCGGTGTTCAAGTAAAAGAAAAACCGTACCGCACGGATTTTGGTGCTGGGGAAAGAGAAAAGGTGATCGTATGTTATAGTGTATGTGTGGGGAGAGAAGAAGGGGTATGGGTAGGGTGTCAGTGTGTGTGGGGGAAGAGAAGAAGGGGATGGGTAGGGTGTCAGTGTATGTGTGTTAAAAGGCGAAAGCGACTGAGACTGACAGACAGGCAGACAGACTGACAGACAGGCAGACAGACTGACAGGCAGGCAGGCAGACTGACGGACAGAGTGCGTGTGCACATGTGTGTGTGTGTGTTACAATTTCTGAATTTATCATTTTGACTTAAAAATTTAGAAAGATAGGGTGTTAGTTACCGCCAATGACATTGACAAACAAAGCACATGACAAGACACGATGCGTTTCAACCACTTGGGTCTTCTTCAGGCAAAAAATAGATCACATTTTTAACATTTAGGACAGTACAAACAAAGAACGAAGGGTGACTCATCTGTTGTTGTCCATGTGGTAGGGAGAATAGCCGCCAGGCGGAAATGACAGAGGGATTATGGGAGAGGAAAAGGAGGGGTGGGGGGGAGAGGGGTGATACGATATCACCCCCTCCCACACGCACCCCCCCCCCCCCCCCCCCCCCCCCCCCCCCGTCCTTTTCCTCTCCCATAATCCCCTCTGTCATTTTCGCCTGGCGGCTATTCTCCCTACCACATGGACAACAACAGATGAGTCACCCTTCGTTCTTCTTCTTCTTCTTCAGGGTATACGGCCTCAATCACCCAATTGATTTTTACGGCCGTTTTGAGGGGGTTGCGATGAAAGAAAAACAAATTATAGAAAGCGATAGACCTAAAAGTGAGGATAAAAACCTAGTCCTGCTCTAAGTGGTTCTCCGGCAGGCTACTGTTACTTCACTTTTCGCCCTTCCGAGCTAGCCGGTCCCTTGCTGATCTAAGACAGCAGGGCCCCAAAAATAAAGAACAAAACAAAAAGCTATTGGGGTAAGAATGGGGGTGGGTGGGAACCTATTATCTAACTACTGACTGGGGGGCACCCTTGTCCAAGGTGTCCGCGGCCACAGCTGTTTCAGGCAGGTTGTTCCAGTCACGTATCGTTCTGGGGAAGAAGGAAGCTTGTCGATATTGGGTTTTACACAGAATCTGGTTGAGCTGGTGGGAGTGCTTCCTTCTGTGTCTGGAAGGGGCTGGCACAATGCAACTTTTGTCCACGATTGCCTCTCCGTTCATTATTTTCCGTAGCATGGCAAGCCTAGCTACCTTGCGTCTGTGCTGCAGAGTCGGCCATTGCAGTTTGTCAATCATCGCGGTGACACTAGACGTGTTGTGGTACCGGTTGACCACGAACCGTGCTGCACGTCTCTGGACAGCTTCAATCTTATTGGTGTTGCCTTGGGTATGCGGGTCCCATACAGTGCACGCATACTCCAAGATCTTTGTTTGTACTGTCCTAAATGTTAAATGTGATCTATTTCTTTGCATGAAGAAGACCCAAGAGGTTGAAATGCATCGTGTCTTGTCATGTGCTTTGTTTGTCAATGTTATTGGCGGTAACTAACACCCTCTCTTTTTACATTTTTCTAAATTTTGCTTCGTTCTCCGCCGTCAGTCACGCCATTTTGAAACTTTACTTAAAAATGTTAAATGTTTCCCAGTTAATTTTCCTTTATGATTGTTTTGTCATTCAGATGTTTATTTGGATTATTTTCGTTTTCTCATTAATTTATCAAGTTGTTTTTTTTAAATGTCAGTACAACACTATGTTAATCTGACAGTAAATGGTTTCAGTCAGTCAGTCAGTCAGTGTGTGTGTGTGTGTGTGTGTGTGTGTGTGTGTGTGTGTGTGTGTGGTCATGTGCACAGGATGTGTGAAGGTGTCGTGTGCACATGTTATTTTTTGGTGTATATCAACAGTCTTAAAGGGGTCCTCACCCATAAATAGCATGTTTGGGTTGTTCAAAAGTATGATCGAGCGTGTTTCGATGTACGTGTTACTTTTCTTCTGGAACTCACTTCTATCCGTGTTTCGGGTCGTGCAAGTTGCCAAATCGTGACTCGCCACGGAGATTGCCGAGCACAGTACGGAAAGAGACGAGAGTCGGGGATTCCGCAAGTGACGTATAAATGCCAACACCTCGAGACGATAATGGCAGATGCTCCCAAATTTTACTTGAGGGAATAATCAGGGTTCCCAGTTTGATTAATATTTTAAAGGGTTTCTTCACTCTATGTTTGCAGTTTTTTTGTCTGAGTTTTGTTTAACGTCCACGCCCAAATGAAGAATATGCAGACGGCTGGATAGTCTTAACCTGACACCAGCGGGCCAGGGTGGCTATCAGAGCTAAACTATGGTCATTTTAACAGGAAAAAAATTCCGCATGAATATTTCCAAGACCAACCCGGGGTCGAACCACCGACATTTCGGTCATGAGTCCAGCGCCTTATCCAATAGGCTGCCCATGGCCTCCATGTTTGTAATTTTTAAGAGGGTGTTTTCACCCTCAGGTAGACATTTTACAGGTTGACCATATTATGTACATGTACACACATACGCACGACACAGATAGTACATGATATACACATGCACATACATACATCTGTTCACACACACACACACACACACACACACACACACACACCACACACACACACACACACACACACGCACACACACACACACACACACACACATTACCGTAGTATTAATTGACTTTAAAATGATTATGTGATAAACCACATTTTCCTTCAGTTGTTTAGATCTATCAGATAATGCCTTTTCCTTTGAACAGGATTTTGTCAGCTACTGCATCATCACACTAATTCTCTTCCCTGCTGTAGAAATCTTTTCAACAGCTGTTCACTTTCAGCCCCCCCCCCCTCCCCCCCCCCCCCCCCCCCCCCCACACAACACACTTTTTTTACATTCCTCATTTTCAATCTCACTCTCTTCACTTAAATTCTGAAGTCCCACAATGACAATTAGAATCTGAGGGGTCTTTTACAATATATTGCAGTCAAAAATTCTGGCTGTTATTTTTAAAACTGATGCGTGACGTGCCGTACATCAGATCTAAGCTGCAGATCTAGCTCATTCTTCACTTACTCACCAGGGCAGTTTATAGCATACAGACATACCACACCTGCATATATCTTAAAATACACATGCACACAAAGTCACCATCCTGTATCCAAATACCGATAAATAATTCACTCACTAAAGCATATGGTTGTTGGACGGGAACTTGAACTTGCAGGGGTACCTGATGTTCAGCGATGTCCTGAAAAATAAAAACCAAACTATTATTCACTGGAGTCCAACAAGTTGTTATTTGTGGACATGGACACTTTCTTGTTAATACGAATCATAACTTCGGTTTTGTTGGAAACAGCAACAGCAGGGAAAAAAAATCAATCACAATTATGCAACAGTTTCAGTGGCAGCAGGCAGTGTGACTGACTGACTGCCACTATGACTCTGGCATGTGTGACTGAAAGTAACAATGTATGTTTCAGTTTGATGCCAACACTCTACAAAAACCAACAACTATCTTTACAACCAACCATGCACTGAGAATGAAATGAAACACTAAAAGATCAACCACCCATTCCACAAACCTTACCTTCTTTACGTCTCTGAGTTTGGCTCCCTTGCTCCTGACAGAATCCGTGTCACTGTTGCGTTTGAGGCTTGCACGTGCAGCTGGCAAATGAACAGAGAGTGCTTTAATACATTTTTTCTGTTATAATAGTTGGTACAGCATCCTCTTTCAGCTGTCTTCGGACCCGAATTCCAGCTTCCGCCTTTACCTTCCACGTGTTGGTCTTGGAAACTGCTCTTCGAAGTGACGACAGCAAATGCCATGATAACTGTCCCGAAGAACAAAATCTTTCCTCGTTGTGGTGACAAAATTTGTCCACAATCACCTAAACTGGCTGGAAGCACCTGGAAAAGCATGAACGCTTTCTCTTTGCTTATTTCCTGATGAAATTCCGCAACCAGACCATCTCACTTCAGCCGAACACGAAGGGCGACTTGGCTTTTCGACGTCATCAATCGGGAACCCTCCCCCCCACCCCCCCCCCCCCCCTTTTTATCGAAATCGAGGCTTTCGTTCCTGTTTTAGCCTCTCACTTTCCCAATCCGCAGGTAATGCTGCTCTCACTGCAAGATGAGAGCACAGGCGGCTGATTCGGGGCTTGGTTTCGCAGTACGACAACATACCAAAACCGTGTATTTGGTCAAAATAGATTTGTAAAAATGGGTGAGAACCCCAGAGAATGTAAATATGCGGGTTCAAGCTCACCCATCTTATTTTGCACGAGAACCCCCTTTTTCACATACAAATCACGCCCATCTCATATCAATTTTTGCCAAAATCAACACCTGTTTTCTAAAACATTAACATGCAAAACCGAAAAGGGGGTGGGGGGGGGGGGGGGGGGGGCTTACGTGTTAAAATAAGATATGGTGATCGTGAACAAAGATATTTACATTCTCTCCAGGGACATAAAAATTAAGTGCGCTCTTCTACTTCCAGCACTATCAATAAATCTGAACAAACAACTAGTCTTCCATCTTGGCTAGTTATCGTTATATTTAATGAATTTATGTCTACGTTAACTAATTCTTTAAATTCACTGTCTCCGGCAAACCTGTATAACTGATAATCGCAAAACCCTGCCTTAGTTGACGGTAGTGCCTGTAGAACTGTAGATGGATTGCCATTAAACAAATTGCGGTCTGTTTTTAACTCTTCTAAATGGACATACAACATCGGGTACATGAGAAAATCGGATGGTCTACTGCCCACATACTCAAAAAGGCCACTTTCTAAGTACATATGTGTTTTAATATGATATGTTTCACCACTATCATAAAAGCCTAAAATTCGGGCAAGGCTTCTAGGAAAAACGTACTACATTTTTTCTTTAAGTTCTGGAAAAATTTATAGTAATTATAAGATTTGCCTCATTAATTTTTAACTTAATGCCAAAATTACTAAATACTTCTCTTAAAGAACAAAAGTTGTAGTAACCATCAGGTATTTTTAAATGTTTTAATAGATTGCCTTGTTCGTCCTTAACATCCGCCCAGTTATTCTTAGCTCTTTCAGATATGTTAAACCATTTTACTTTAAAACCAATTTTTTTTAAGGGCAACCTTACAATCGCCGCGCCTATTGTCAATTGGGTACGTTAAGAACACACGTTTGTTTTGTTGGGTTATATAGATGTACATCTTTTTAAAAACTATTTTAAAAACTATTTAAAAAATGGAACCTTTTAAAATATAATGAAAGTGCCACTTACGATGTAGGAGCGTTTTATAACCCCAAATCTTTGGACTTCAGCAATTTAACCATTGCAGTAGATGAATCGTACGGCTTCAGGGTCAGACTTGTAAACCCACTAACTAGATATTTAAATCCGCCAATAAATAATGATAGAGTGCCATCAGCATGGTCATCCCACCCTATGGTGTTTTACCAGAATCAGTTAAATTTTGCCATTTACTGCGCAACTACTGGCTGTGGTGTTTCATATGCAAACCATTTAAACCACCCCAATCTTTAGTAAGGTCAGTATATACTTTCATGTATTACCATAAGAATATATGAACCAGTTACAGGTTAACTACTTGTAAATGTTACTAGCAAAGTAG
>JAFLJL010004658.1:0-15671 GCA_018398815.1 Conus ventricosus
CCGAAGGTGTGTGGCCTGTCAACGGCTTGAAGATGCACACATAACGCAAAGGGTTTATGTTTCACGCGATGAGATAGACGCGAATGAAATGGTCTGTGACCTATCGAATGATCAGATCAACCAATGCAACTGGTATAGCCTTAAAACGTGTAACAGCGTTAATCTAGGCGCTTCCAGATGCCTTTTAATACCGATACCTAAACACTGGAGATAACCATATGAGCAAAATTCAAGATCTTGTGATGAATTCTATCATTGAAAATATAGAAAAAACGAATTCGGATTGGATGGAGCGAAGGTTAGTACGCTGCCTTTCGTCGAAGCAATTGCAACCGGAGTGCTGCCTGACCAGCTTGACGAGCGACAATTGTTTTGTCTGTATATAGCCTCGACAGACATTATTCATTCAGTATTCAACATCTCTGATGCTGGAAATATTACAATCGTATTGCGTCATCAAACGAAACTCATGAGCGAATTGAACTGATCTCCGATTTGAAACTGCATGTGACAGACCTGATTGGCATCTTTTCACACTCGTTAAATTTACTTGAGAGGGATATTAAAGATGGAAAACAAATTACAAGTTTCAGTTAACACTCTCTGGAACCGATGTGATGAAGATGGCGATTGCTGTAAAGGATGTATGCATTGCCTCATATCTCAGGAACCTTTTGAATTCTGGGGAGAACGCGGATCAACTTCTGTACGCGAATGTACTATAGCCGATCCTGGCGATTGCCCTTGTTACGAATCCTATTTGAAGGATAACGAAACGATTATTGATAACGAATAACGCACTTGTCTGGCCGGTGCAAGTGTCCCTCCCGTTATTAATCCGAACCGGCCATTAACTTTAACGTGGAGAATTGTTTTGACTAAATATTTTGCGATAGCTTTTTACACTTTTTTACTAACCTTGAGCGTGGTGGCTATATTTATTTTCCTACGAAGTATTCGTTTGACATTAAGGATGCTTTTTTTCTAGGGTGCATTGTCGGCATTTCAGGGCCAGAATGCTTTAAACAACTTAATAGATGGAGAAAACTATGAATACGAACCCTATAATTTCAGAACTAATCAAAAACCTTGAGAGCCCTTCATTTCTGTAACGATATTCAATAACCCAATCCACCAATGCAGGTGAAAGCCTATAACTACGCGATAGGTGTTGTTGAGTATGGAATTACTGATGCTGTTGAAGCTGGTGAAGAAATCAATACCGAAGAACGCTTAACCTGGGAATACATCCTGGATACGCTTATGGAAAAATGCTGGATCTGCCTGAATGCCCTTGCAAATCAATGCGCAAGCTTAACGAACAAGTCAAACGAAAACTATTTGGGTAAGTGAAATAGATCGGGTGTAAGTAAGCGATTAGGAGGCCGTGGAGCCTCCCTTTTTGTTTATACTGTGGTTTGTGAGGTGGTAGTGAATTCGGCTTCTACAGTCTGTTTGATAAGGTTGCAGAGCTCTGCTTTAACGTCATCGTCACTGTTGAAATGTACAGCTGGAAGTTGGCCAGAATTCACCTGATTTAGCAACAGGAATGAACTTGGCCTTGTTAACGTAGGCACCGTTATGTTTAACGCCATTCACAACCGAATCAACATTGAACTTCCCTTTGGTTGGAATGTCCTTCATGCCTGGGAAGGTTGGACTGTCATCAATCCAAGGAAATCAATCACTTACCTTTTAAATCATCCGGGACGTGCCGGTCGGAGATCCAAACGCGAATCGCATAGCAAAATCTTCGTCAATGATTCCCTGGAGTTTTAAACCAATGCCGACTTCGACATCATCACCATGATTTTCACCAACGACTGTAACGCGGGTGACTTTGTATTCACCTTTCATATTAAATTTACCTTTTGAGTTTGTGGGATCTGAAGTATAGCAAGAATTCAAGCCAAAGAAAAAGGCCGGGGTGAGCCGGCCTATTCCATGTTTTGCAAGTATATTTGATTTCACGTTAATACGTTACTCCTTCATAAGCTTTCCTCCACGTTAAGTTTAAAGTTACGATAATAAATAACAAGCGGTGAGGTAAAGATAGCAAATGATTTGAATGTGTCTATTCTGGGAACGACCTTTAGCTGCCTGCTGCGACTTTTAGGTGGGTGGTAACGTGAAATTACCACCCTATCAAACACCAAAGAGTGAGGAGAGAAACCTCACGAATGAGTATATCAGAACTTTTACCTATAAAAAGCCTGAAATTAAAAACCCCGGTTGACTTTCATCTTCCGGGGTTTTAATATTCTTTTGCTGTCTAGGCTAAAGAAATGCGGCTGCGGTTAGAATTCTACACAATTCCATACCGATTTCAAGCCCTCTCTACTCCAAAACAGCCGACAAGTATTGTTGATTACGCCTTCTGGTGCTTGTTTGTTAATCGGGTACATGAAGGGCCAGCATATCCGAAGTCCCGACCGAAAGCGAGGAGGGACGCTGTAGCACCACTATCAGTGCTGAAGTAACTCGCAACCTGGTGACAGATAGAAATGATCACCAGGGCAGATGAAAAGAGCTTGGGTCCAAGTTTGATTTTCTGTATAGGGTTTGTTCCTTAATTGACTTAGGGCTAACAGACCTATGCAGAATCAAGAACTTTCACCAAGTTTGATTGGAGAAATATATGAGAGTTAAACCAATGAAAGGTACTAAACAGGATAAGGCTATTCTTAAAGGAATGATGGCTTATTATGCTGGTGATTCTTTTGAAGATAACCCTATGAAACGCGGATTGTCACAAAAACTGTCAGGGTTTGGAAAAAGGATTTCTGAAAGCCAAGGCTGAGGATGAAAAACGTGAACATCCGATTAGGAAATGACTAACTTGAACTGCCTGGTTATATAGATCAACCACGGCTTAATTGTAATCGTGGAGAAACTGGAATGAACAAAAAACATATTTCGATAATCGAGGAAGTTTAAGCGAAGTTCTGCAGCCAGTCATTGTCAGTAAGATGCTGGACAAAATTGAGGCCAAGGTTTTTGTTGTTACGCAAACAGAATCAACCATACTAAACAACTGTATCGAACTAATGCAAACGAATAACGAGAACCTTTAACGGCTGCCGAGATGGCCTCTTATTGCAGAATTAGCAGCGCCACTGCGAAAGGCTTTTCCTCAAGTATTAAATAAAACGCCACATAAACATTATTTAGAAATAAGGATAAGTCACTCAAAAAAACTATTAATTGAAACTAATGCATCACTTTGTAGCATCAGTAATGATTGCGGGTTTAAGGCACCTTCACATTTTTCTAAATGCTTTAAAGATCAAGAGGGGCTGTCACCAAGGGGATACCGAGAGAAAATCAGGTTGAACCCAGAACTACATCAGGAGAATTTATAATGCAATGCTCATGCGGCGCCGAATCCGTCGATAAAAAATCAGTTAAAAAGCAGTGGGCTCTCTAGAGTGGAGTCAGTGCGTGTCTTGTGGTAGGGACTTTGATAATTGGGTAGTCGTAGCGAAGATGGTGTGATCTGTATCAAGTCAAAAAGGCCGATTTCATTTGAGGATTTGCTTATCAACAGCTAAAAACGTCACATGAAGAACGCAATGTGTCGTTCTGAGAACAGTTTTTTATGTGATTAAAATGGGATATTAATCGTGTATTTATCAACCTAAACAGGAGAACAATTTGACAACCAAAGAAGCAGAACAACGCTATATGGAAGAACATGTTTTTAGGCATAATGGTCGCCCAATAGCAGTCTTTAATCCAAAAAACCTACCTAAAGAAGAATTACCTGTTATTTACGGTTTTAACAATGGCGGTAATCCTGGATTATTACATGCCCAATAATTGCCGAAGATGGAACGCCTCTAGCTCCCACACTTGCAGTCACGAAAATTATATGTTGATGACTTAGGCATATTAGAAGGAACCCGACCAGACAGGCAGGAAACCTTTCGTAAACATTATCCAGGCGGATATCGAATGGAATTTGTTCGATATGATGAGTTTGATGACCATGAAAAACTAAAAAAAGCTATGGAACTATTCAATTCAGATCAACAAAACAAAGATCACCTGATCAAGCCACTATTAAGTGGAGATATCTGATGGATGAATACGGATGCATGGCTTAAATATTGATGACGCAGAAACTATTGCTAACCACATCAAGAATAAAGAAGCAGTGATCTTTGCTTTCTCTGGCGATAGCATTGGTGCCTTTGTTATACACATTAATCCAACGTTTTTTTGTCGAAGGCATTATGCCGTTTGGCGGTAGTCCAAGAGGCTCTTGTTTTGTTGGAATATTGTATAAAGGATCTTACTATCTCAATTTCGATATTGGAAACATATTCAAAGCAGCTATGTATCTGAAAAATTTAATCTCTCTATGCCGGATGCAGAACAGGTTACTTTATTTTTAACTTGGTGACATCAAAGCTTTAACCAAAATTAATTAAGGAAATGACTATGAAGAAATACGAATACAGCTTTAGCATTACAGTGAGTGACTCCGAAAAACAATCATTTGAACACCGAATCTTAGCGAAAGTTAGCCGTGAAGAACTTGTAGCCCCTGGCACAGATCCAGAGAAAACGATACGAATGGCATTGGCGGATGCTATGAAAATATTTCTAATCAAACAGAATTCGATTGGGAAGCAGAAGATGTCGATCCATTAACCGAGAATGTAGTTCAAAAGAAACGGAATAACGTTATAATTCGAGGCTGTAACTACTCCACGTTGTTACAGACTCTACCTTTTGAGTCGTGGAGCCTGGTAATACGGGCTCCACATTATTAACCAAGGATTGTTAAAGTGGAAGTAGTTTGTCTTAAGAAATGGTAAGAGCCGTTCAAGCCTTACGCCTTTAATTTCAAAACTGAAAGCCATTGATTACGATGTTGAAGTGATCATAAGGCCGATCAACTGCGCACCCTCCAAGGCTCATATAGGCGCCTACTGGACCAAACTACGAAGGGTAGGGAATCATATAGGGGAGGATGTCAGAAGCGTTCATGACTTGTCTCAGAAGGCGACAAATGCACTGATTGCGATCCCCTTAATGATTTATCTGCGCTTGAGTTCAAAGAATATTTCAATGCCGTTTGTTGGTATTGGGAAACTACAATTAACATCGATATGGGAGTTTTATAATTATGTTTCAATGCAGCAAAAAAGAGATATCTCTGAAAAAATCCAAGAGATATACGTGCCACGAATCATCCAGAGCTGCCGGATAGTGAAATCCCATTCCATATTCATGTAAGAGGCGCAACGATGATGAGTTGGGCAGATATCAAAAATAACGGAGCAGTCAAGAACCCTGGAGTTATCCACACAATGAGGCTATGGATGTCAATACTGACTGAATCATCTAAAGGTCAACACTGCCAATGCCGGATACCCGGGGTTTGCAGGAACGAGTTGAGACAGTTGTCTTTGGCCACCTGAATAAACTTGAGTTGGGCTCCGGGTAGCAATAAAAGTCCTTGATTTTCTCGGAGCGTACATCTGCCACCGGTGCCACTGCTATGTGGATCAACTTAAAGGCGATCCAATACTGACAGAAAACATGTTTTACAGAGCAGCATTTAGAACCTTGATCATAATGGTTAAGTCTGGTGTGTTGCTGAAATGGTTACTTGAACAGGAGAAATAACATGGATTACAAAAAAGCCGTTGCCATAATGAGTGGAATTCGCAAGTTAGCTAAAGAACTTGACGCGCCGTTTAAACGGTTTAGTAGGAATACTAATCCTCCACCACTTTGGATAAAAAAGATATTCTTGAGGAAGCATTTAACAAATATGTCGAATTCACAATGCCGATCTTGAAAGGCGTGGTGAGTTATTTGGCATTGGAATTACTGTGATTGAAAATGAGGATTTAAAATGATTTTTATAGAGACTGAACTGGCTAATGGATTACCGATTATGATTAACCTTAGTCACGTTAAAGACATATCTCCTTCCATCAAAGGCAAACACACTTTTATAGCCATAAAGGACAGCGAAGTTTATGAGGTTGTCGATAATTATGAGGAGATTATTCGGGCACTGTGCTTGAAAACGTATATAGCAAAACCAAGGAAGTTGCCTTATGAACGCAAAGAGTCGCATCCAGAACAGTAATTTAAGATCAGTAAGATTAATCTCATACCAATACAATTAGGAGTAATGAATGGACATAAAACTAAATATAGACCCAGACAAAATTGAAGAACATATTGTCCAATCTATTATCGACTCAGCAATTGGCGAGAAGATAAATACAGCAATTAGCGACATAATTCAGGACAAGGGAGGGTATTGGAAATCTCAATCCATCATTGACGATGCTATAAAAAAAGAGATTCAAGCCCAGATCACCCAGATAATAAGTGAAATGTTACATGAGCCGGAGAACAGAGAAAAAATACGTTCTCTTGTAGTACCACTGATAACTGACAAGATTCTTACTGAGCTTGTTAGCGTTGGGATAGAGATCATGTCTGATAGCTTAAGGTGCGCTGGAATAATGAACATTTACATCACACAAGACCTTCGAATACGAGGCGATGCGCACCAGTTGATTGTGGAGCATAAAACTAAATCTGTAGATAAAGAAACAGGCCGACCGATCTGGAAAGCCGAATCCTTTCACAGAACAATCACTCAAGCTTTCAATGCGGTTCGTAACAGAATGATCAGAACCGATGACTTTGAAGTACACGTCGAGAACATCAAGTCCATTGAGAACGCTATTGAGCACATGAATCAGATAACCAAAACCTGTTTAGCAGCGTTTGACGAAGAATACGAGGTTACGAAGAAGTGAGTATCGATTTCAAAAATCTGTTTGACGAAAACATTTTATCTGCAGCTGGTTATAAACCCACCCTGCATGATTACGCGGACCGGGCGATTAAAGCCTTAGAGCAGAAGAAACATTTTCCGGATGGAAAGTATGCCGACATGCCGAGGGAAGATTATATCGCCTCGGATGCCTTGTCTTATTCGTCTGCCAAGAAACTGTTAATATCACCAAGGCATTATATTGATCGTAGAGTACGTCCACAGCTGTATGAGGACACGCCACAGTCCGTCAAAGCCTTAGAGCTGGTAAAGCACTGCATACGGTTTTGCTTGAACCTGAGCGAATCCAGGACGACCTATCTATCATACCCGGGGATTGAAGAAACCGACAGAAGCTCAGATGAATGCACTCAAAAAGACTGCCAAAACCCAGGACCAGATAGATGCATGGAGTAAATTCATGGCAGATGCCGAAGGGAAAACCATCATTGATGTCGATGACCTGGCCACGGTTTGTTACATGGCCGAATCTGTACTGACCAAACGTGTTTCTAAAACCATTATCAATAAAGGCTACAGCGAATATGCCCTTTTGCATACCATTCAGATGCGCGATGAACGAGCCTTCCAGATCAAGGTTCTAATCGACAAGCTGATTATTGATCCCATACGAAACATGATTACTATTGTTGATGTTAAATCAACCGGGATGCCGGATATTCGTCTTTCTCGAAATCCGTAGCAAATTTCGGTTACGACATCCAGACCGCAATGATGGATGCGTGCATTAAAGAATACTTCCCTGACTACAACGTTCGGATGTTTTCATTGTGGTTGAGAAGAACCCGCCTTATGGATCAGCATTCTATACGCTCAGAGCGGATTCAGATGCATTGTCCAATGGGTACAAACGACTTTATGTTGCCGGCAGTTTGTTATTAAGACTTCAGGAAACCGGCGAATATACGGATTACGAAGATGAAGTTATGCCGGTGGAGATACCACCTTGGCAAAAGCATAGGAGAATAATTAGATGACCACAGATCGTAAAATGTTAACCACTCGATTTGCTGACAAATACGGTGTTGATGAAAAGCAGGTTCTACAAACCTTACAACAAACCGCGTTCAGTCAAGGCACTGACAAAGAGGGAAATGTAATCCCGGTGGGTAATGCTCAGATGATGGCTTTGTTGATTGTCGCCGAACAGTACAAACTCAATCCCTTCACCAAGGAAATTTTTGCTTTTCCTGATAAGAAAAAAGGCATAGTCCCCGTTGTCAGTGTGGATGGTTGGGCAAAAACTGGCTAACGAACATCCTCAAATGAACGGTATGGAGTTTGGCGAATCGGACACCATGGCAGAACCGATTGATGAGCATCATAAAAAAATGCCCAGAATGGATGGAATGCAGCATATATCGTAAGGATCGAAGTAAGCCGGTAGTGGTTAGAGAATACTTTGACGAAGTTTATAGGCCTCCGTTTGAAGGTTTTGACAAATATAAAAACAAACCATACGTCATGAAAGGCCCATGGCAGACACACACAAAACGGATGATGCGGCACAAGGTTATGATCCAGGCGGCTAGATTAGCTTTCAGTTTCGCGGGTATCTACGATGAGGACGAAGCCCACAGAATACAGGAATCAGACTTCATGACATCCCAGAAGAAGATTACTCCGACCTGGAGAAAGAGCAGGAGATGCCAACCGAAGATGCAATGATTGAGGCATTGCAGAAAGTTTCAGATCCCATAGAAATCCAATCTATTGTTAATCAGCTGGGTGGAATAGAACCAAGCAAACCATTGGCTGCAGCGATAAGAGCGGCCACAGAGAGATTAAAACCAAAACCACCAGCAAAGAAGAAAGAGGCCAAACATAAACAAAAAGAAAAGCCGAAGGATCCCCCTGCTCGTAAACCAAAGCAGGAGCCCAAGGAAGAACCAAAGCAAGAATCTATTACTGATGAAGAATTTGATAAGAGGTTCGAATGATACCGAGAATTGTTTTTGATGAGGAAGATCAGTTTGATGGCATTGATCCGCTGTTCTTGGTGTCTCTGGCCGGTCTGTTCTGGTTATCGAAACTGAAGAACTTCTTGGTGGTGTGCATGGGTTTTGTTTCAATGTACCTAAGCCGAGGTTGTAATGCCCCGAGAGTTAACTTTACTAAACGAAGAAGCAGCAGCAATATTTGAGGCGGTTGGGGAAGCATCTGAACGTGGTGTGGTTTTGAAAAAGGATTCCAACAATGGATGAAGCTGAAGCAGCCATTTACGATTTAGTCATCAGTGAGATAAAGCGCGATCCTGATTTCAAGAATGGTTGCTCTCACTTTTCCGGGAAGAAATTAAAGCCAACGAAGGTGATAACAGGTGTCCAAGCAAAAGATCATTGCACTGTATCACGAAATACTCCCAGAGCTTCGAAAGGTTAGAGTATGGAATGCGAAACGTCAAAAGGCACTCCGGTCCCGGGGATGGAAAACCGAAAACATCAGAGCCTGGAATTCTGGAAGGGATATTTTCAGCACATAAAGAAATCTGACTTCCTAATGGGCCGAAGCAGTGATTTCCAATGTGATTTGGAGTGGGTGATTAACCCAACAAATATGGCAAAAATTATTGAGGGCAAATACGCTAATAAGAAAAAATGAGCATTGCATTACACAATATCGACTGTATGGAATACATGGCAACCTGTGAGGATAATGCTTTTGATTTGCGATTGTTGATCCTGAATATGGAATCGGCACACATTGTATTAAAAATAACAAAAATAGAACACAAACTCGCGGTTGCTAAAGATTATCATCTTTACCCAAACAACAAATCTGACAGGCCTGAGCCAGAATATTTTAATTGAATTAAAGAGAATTTCCAGAAACCAGATTATCTGGGGCGCGAACCATTTGGCTGATCTCTTTAATGCTGCGCAAGGATGGATGTATGGGATAAATTAGCCACAGGACCGTTTCGGATTGTGAGCTTGCTTATAGTTCGTTCCCCTGCTCATTAAAGCGGTATACCTATCAATGGAATGGAATGCTGCAGGGTGGTCACGGTAATAAAAAATTAAATGAACACAGAATCCACCCATCACAGAAACCGTAAAGCTTTATGAGTGGCTGTTATACAACTACTCAGCGACTGGCGAAGGGTTATTGATACGCACTTGGTTCAGGATCCAGTGCAATTGCGGCCCACAATCTACATGTTGATTTTGTCGGTTGTGAGATTGACGGACATTATTTCACTGAAGCCAAAGCCCAGAATAGAGCGTGAAACGGCGCAGGTTGATTGTTTCAGGGACAGACAGTGCACGATAACGTCACGCAGATCATGAAAGTACCCCCTCAGAATATTGAGGCCGAACAGTCTGTGCTTGGTGGGATTATGATGGATAACACCGTTTGTGATGATGTCTTTGACGCGATGGTTTCAGAACATTTTTATATTGTCGCACACCAGAAGAATTCACAGCCATGAGCGCTTTGATGGATGCCAGTGTAGCGATTGATCTTGTAACGGTTTCGGAGCAGTTGGATAAAACACAAGAATTAGATGCCGTTGGTGGCCTTAGCTATCTGACTCTTTGATCAACAACACTCGAGGCACGTCAAACATCTCAACCTACATGAAAATCGTTATCGATAAATCAATCGAGCGTAGGGTGATTGTTACAGCCAGTGAAGCGATTGAAGCAGCGTACCATGGGGAGCAGTCAACACAAGAACTGGTGGACCAGTTCGAATACAAAGCCTCGATGATTAACGATTTCATTAACACGGAAGGGTTGCAGAAATTAGGCCAGTTTATGCAACGTGTTGAGGAAATCGAAAGGCGGATTGAATCCGATGGTCCTGTAGGACTGACAACCGGCTTGTAGATCTGGATAACATAACCAGTGGGTTTGAAAACGGGACTTGGTTGTTGTCGCAGGAAGGTCGAGCGCAAGGGAAACATCCTTCGCAATGAACATAGCCACAAAGGTTGCTCTGAAAGACGGAAGGAACGTTGCTGTTTTTTCTATTGAGTCTCCTGTGATGCAAATCTCTATGAGAATGCTATCGTCTGTTGCGAAAGTTCCGTTCGAGTTCATTCGTAGAGGGAAGTTTACTGACGACCAGCTATCAAAGGTGTCTACGGCAAGTAGAATCTTGTCTGACGCGCCGATCTTTATAGACGAAGAACCAGGCTTAGTGCTCTACAATAAAGCCAGGGCGAGAAAAATAAACCGAAATAACCCACTTAGCCTGATAGTAATTGACTACTTCAACTTGATCGATTGGACTGGTAATAGCCAGACAGAAGGCGAAACGGCAAACAGTAAGGCAATCAAAGCATTGGCCAAAGAATTAAACATCCCGGTGATACTGATTGCTCAACTGAACAAAACAGGTTATGCAGGCCGGCCTAAACTCCATGAGCTTCGAGCTCTGGTGGTTTAATACAGGACTTGGACACAGCGATCTTTTCTATACACCGAAGATGAAAAGAAACTAACGACTGAGCCATTGTTGCAAAACAACGTAACGGGCCAGTAGCAACAGCCTACCTGTCATTCAAGCGAGAGATTTTAAGTTTTTACAACGGTGCCAGGCCCGACCTGAGCAGGAACAAAATTAACGATAACGGAGCAATGGACTACTAATGAGTAACTTTATTTTAGGAATGGATCTGGAATTAGCGGAGCAATGACGCTCCTCAATGACGGAAAGATAGCAACTATTTCGATCTGCCTTCAAGGCCAAGTAATAGCTGGTCTGGAAACGAAATGGACCCGGTGGAATTTGGCTCAGTTTATATACATCTCTGAAAACTCAGAGGATTTGAAGGTTTATATCGAACACGTTCCGCTATTGGCAGGTAAAGGAACAGCGCCAGCCAAGATGAATCACCAACTTGGTATGGTTATAGGCTTATTAACTACTTACGGTATAGAGCCAATATTTGTTAAGGCCCAAGAATGGAAGAAACACTTTGGGTTTATGCCTTTGTCTTTCCCTGTTAAAACATCCGAGCCGACAGGCAGGCGATCAAGCGAGAACACAAGGACAAGTTCAGGCGCAAGACAATTAGCCTATTCCCTGATAACGAAGATTTGTTTCAGCGAAAGAAGGATATCGACCGGGCCGAAGCAACGCTTATTGCGCTTTATGGCCATCACCAAGTTGTTAACGGAGAACATAAGTGGCCGATGATCTAATCGAAGCACGGAATAAATTCAATTCGTTAATCGCTGCAGAACTTGGGTGTAACTTTGATTCGACTGACGACGAATGGCGAGGATCTTTTGGAAAGGTATGAGCTAACCGTCCGGCGCGAACCGAAGTTCTGGATAGACAACTATACATATGGTGGAATAATGCGCTTCACGAAGCAATTCATTCAGCAGAGTACCTTTACTTGCATATCGTGACGGTTATCAATCATGGCGTGTTGTCGTTCCAGTAAATGAAGTTATGGACGAATCACCGATGAATACCCAAGCGTAGAATGGACAGTTACTTTTACCATCCGCTCATTCTGGCATTGGTTAGGGAACATCCAAAATTAATCTATAGGAGCCATAATGCCAACATTCGGAGAACTAAAAGCAGGTCAAGTATTCAAGGACGAATCCGGCTCAGTATAATCAAGCTTGGAATGCTGAGTTATAACATGCTTGTGGACAAGTACGGGCGCCAGTAAGGAGTTCTTACAGCACCGCGAAGCTTGATAAGATCGGAATTTGTAGGCTATATACAGCCAATTTTAATCCGCGTTACATGCCACAGCCCGTTGACATTCTGGCCATGAAGGATCCAGAGAATTACCAAACTTAACTTATGAGGAAAACCAAATGAAACAGCTTTTAATTATCGATTAGCTTTTGCTATGTCGCCTGTGGAGGTAGTGGTGGGAGTTCAAGCGGGTCTGGTGGACAAACGCCGGCCAAGCTCAAGTGCTTTGGAAGCGCTGCAGAGTGGAGGGCTAACCACCAGACAATACACCGTTCTGATAAGCCCACACCATGGTCTAAAGTACGTCAAGGCTGGCACGATGTACACGGCGCAGATGTTCATGAATGCGCTGCACAGGAAGGATGGGACCAGTCCCGCCTGTTAAATGCAATGGCCCATTTTGTGGCAAACACATCAGGCCGGAATGATGTGGAAGAACATTATCATGATTGCAGGACTTGCGTTATTAACGGTTTTGTTAATCTACATATTCATCTACGGCATGTCCTACATGCCAACAGAATTCGGAGGGCGTGAAAGTGAGTTCTAAGGATAAGTGGTTGCTTTTCAGTGTGATGGTTATTTTTGGGTTTGTCTGTGTAGCTGGAGGGTTTTATGCAAACAAGCATCTCTACAAACCAAGCCCGGGTATCTATACAAACACATGGCCAGGGGAACTCAGGACGAAAGAAACCGGTCTACAGCGTATGCATGGATCTGCAAGCTGTCGGATTAGTCACGCAACCTAAAGCGTTTCACGTGGAACAATGACTGAACTCAACATCGAAGAATGTCCGTACTGCGGTGGTAAAACCCGGTAGTAGCCGGCAATGTTATCTATCCACACCGGGATGATCTGTTCGAGAGAAACTTCTGGCAGTGTGAGCCTTGTGATGCCTATGTCGGTTGCCATGGTCGGTCTGACAAGCCGTTAGGCAGGTTAGCCGATAAAGAACTAAGGTACTGGAAGAAACGCGCTCACAGCGCCTTTGATCCGATCTGGCGAAGAAGGTATGCCAAAAAACATCAGTGGGACAAAGAGTACACTAAAGGCATGGCCAGAGGAGGTCGGTATGCCAAGCTTGCTAAACTCAATGGATATTTCAAATAAGGAATGTCATATCGGGCATTTCGATATTCAACAGTGCAAAGAGGTTATTCACTTTGCAAAACAGGGAGATTAAACGATGAGTAAACCGAACCGTTGTAAATTAACCGCCACGCAGATATCTGAAGTCTTGATTGAGCATAACCTGCCTCATAGGTTTAGTAACAGGCAATGCTTTAAAAAAGGCTACGAAACAGCCAAAGCAGAAAGTCCGTGGATAACTATTAACGTGCCTGATGATTTGCCCGAGTGCAAAATACATAATGGACATAATGCTACAGAAGTCCCGTTTTTTCCAGTACAGGTTAAAGGTGTCCCAACAGGCAACGTGCTTATCTTTATTCTGATTTTAATTCCAAAGGCGACAGATTAGCATCATTTTGGGGAGGTTTATGGATGGAAAATTTTATGAGCCAGAAGTAAAAGCCTACCTCCCCATACCACCCTATACAGAACAGGGGGAGTCGTGATTCCCAGAATATAAGAAAATTGCAACTTCAGCAGAAGTTTTCGCTGTAATACAAGCAAGGCCTACATGATCTTGTCGTATTTAGTAGTTACAGTGCTCCTGATGGAGGTATTCACGGGTCAGATACATGCGAAATGATGACCGAATGGGGATTTGATGGTGAAGATTTCCGAAATTGGAAGACGAACATTTGGGAAAAAGCAACCCTACCGATGAATGGCTTCGAGTTGATGAAATAAAAGAATATTTGGGCTTGTTTGGGCAAAGAAGAACAGGGGAGTCGTGAAAAGCAGAGTAAATGTACATAGATCAGGCCTTATTCAGATAGGGTTTATCGAAATATTTAAATTGCTATTAGGCATAATATTAAACACTAGCACCCCTGTTGTGATTCCACCTTGGAAAAATATAAAGCGAAGATATGCGATTGGCAAGGAAGTTAAGCATGACAAATAAACCAGAAAAACCCGGGGGATGTCACTCAACGAGAAAATCGAGAAAGTTTTTATTATCAATACATGACCAATGAAATCACGTGTTCATATACACAAGAATATTAATAAAAGCCGACACCGCTCTGGCAGAGAAGGATACCCGGATAGCGGAGCTTGAGAATATCGTGCGTAACAATCGAAACGATAATTCCAGCCTATGAGCCGCCACCATGATTGTTGCAGGATAACGGAGCGCGATGGTAAGGAACACTATTCCTTTGATTGTTACTGCGAAGCCGAGGGAGAGTTGGCAACAGCAAATCGAGGTGTGTTAAAGGATGGCAATAGCTGATGCTTATCAGAAGCTTAAAAAACAAACAAACCCGGCAAACACCGGAACAATAACGGAGAAAACAAAATGAATTTCGATAGCGCAAAATGGAGTGTTCAAACATATCAACTGGAACGCATATTGTCATTTCAGATATACCGAGATTTCCTCATTATTATGTTTACGCGAATAAGCGATAAAGAAAACCTGTGTTGAATTTAAAAAAATTGGCCTTAACGGCGAAAAAGAAAAACCATTCTGGACCAAAAAAATCAAAAATAATCTCACCGAAAGAAATACAGGGGAAAAAATGGGGTAAAAATATACACAACAGGGCCCAAAATTTTGCCGGAAAACGATAACGGAAAATTAAACTGGAAAATAGATGAAAGCAAAGAGCTGGACGTATTTTATTGATTTTGCTTTTGATTTTTGACGATAACGAACAATTTGTTAAAGACAAAATTTTTGAATTAATATAAGGAGAAAAAAATGAAAAAAATGATACTCATTCTAACAGCGGTAATAGCACTTTAAAGCAAGCGCTGAAAACACCCAATACCCAAAGTAATGAAGACAAGAGTGGATACACAACGACATTCATTACTTCCGGCAGACAAGGAGCTTGGGCCCCATTTATGCCCTAACCCGCCCGCCTGGATAGCCATCAGGCCAGAAAAGAAGTTTTCACGGCAGCTCAACGCTGGGAAAAAGCGAAACGAGCCCGAGAAACAAGCTCTGGTTGCAGGCGTGGGTAATGTAGCCCTCGGGGAAGATAACAAGCTTTTCTGGGGTTGCAAAAAATTTTTGGCGGGGTTTGAGTAAGA
>JAFLJL010004659.1:0-15768 GCA_018398815.1 Conus ventricosus
TACTTTCCGTGATGTAATGCCGCACATGTCATACATTACTCGTATTGTAAATGCCGCACGTGTCATACATTTCTCTGTGATTGTAATGCCGCACGTATCTACATTACTCTGTGATTGTAATGCTGCGACGTGTCATGCATTACTCTGTGATTGTAATGCCGCACGTGTCATACATTATTCTGTGATTGTAATGCCGCACGTGTCATACATTACTCTGTGATTGTAATGCCGCACGTGTCAACATTACTCTGTGATTGTAATGCCGCACGTGTCATACATTACTCTGTGATTGTAATGCCGCACGTGTCATACATTATTCTGTGATTGTAATGCCGCACGTGTCATACATTACTCTGTGATTGTAATGCCGCACATGTCATACATTACTCTGTGATTGTAATGCCGCACGTGTCATACATTTCTTTGTGATTGTAATGCCGCACGTGTCATACATTACTCTGTGATTGTAATGCCGCACGTGTCATACATTACTCTGTGATTGTAATGCTGCAACGTGTCATACATTACTCTGTGATTGTAATGCCGCACGTGTCATACATTACTCTGTGATTGTAATGCCGCACGTGTCATACATATACTCTGTGATTGTAATGCCGCACGTGTCATACATTACTCTGTGATTGTAATGCCGCACGTGTCATACATTACTCTGTGATTGTAATGCTGCACGTGTCATACATAATTCTGTGATTGTAATGCCGCACGTGTCATACATTACTCTGTGATTGTCATGCCGCACGTATCATACATTACTCTGTGATTGTAATGCCGCACGTGTCATACATAACTCTGTGATTGTAATGCTGCGACGTGTCATGCATTACTCTGTGATTGTAATGCCGCACGTGTCATACATACTCCTGTGATTGTAATGCCGCACGTGTCATACATTACTCTGTGATTGTAATGCCGCACGTGTCATACATTACTCTGTGATTGTAATGCTGCAACGTGTCATACATTACTCTGTGATTGAAATGCCGCACGTGTCATACATTACTCTGTGATTGTAATGCTGCACATGTCATTACTCTGTGATTGTAATGCGCACGTGCCATACATTACTCTGTGATTGTAATGCTGCACGTGTCATACATCACTCTGTGATTGTAATCCGCACGTGTCATACATTACCATGTGATTGTAATGCCGCACGTGTCATGCATTACTCTGTGATTGTAATGCCGCACGTGTCATACATTACTCTGTGATTGTAATGCCGCACGTGTCATACATTACTCTGTGATTGTAATGCCGCACGTGTCATACATTACTCTGTGATTGTAATGCCGCACGTGTCATGCATTACTCTGTGACTGTGTGGCGGCTACACATGTATCACATTACGCTGTGACCTCGACACTACATATGTGATCGCTACTCTGTGATTGTATTGCTACATTTATACTACGTTACTCTTATGACTGTCTGTGAGGCTACATCTATCCTCCATCACGCTGTGACTGTGGTGCTACATCTATCCTCCATCACTCTGTGACTGTGGGCTACATCTATCCTCCATCACTCTGTGACTGTGGTGCACATCTATCCTCCATCACTCTGTGACTGTGGTGCTACATCTATCCTCCATCACTCTGTGACTGTGGTGCTACATCTATCCTCCATCACTCTGTGACTGTGGTGCTACATCTATCCTCCATCACTCTGTGACTGTGGTGCTACATCTATCCTCCATCACTCTGTGACTGTGGTGCTACATCTATCCTCCATCACTCTGTGACTGTGGTGCTACATCTATCCTCCATCACTCTGTGACTGTGGTCTACATCTATCCTCCATCACTCTGTGACTGTGGTGCTACATCTATCCTCCATCACTCTGTACTGTGGTGCTACATCTATCCTCCATCACTCTGTGACTGTGGTGCTACATCTATCCTCCATCACTCTGTGACTGTGGTGCTACATCTATCCTCCATCACTCTGTGACTGGGTGCTACATCTATCCTCCATCACGCTGTGACTGTGGTGCTACATCTATCCTCCATCACTCTTGACTGTGGTGCTACATCTATCCTCCATCACTCTGTGACTGTGGTGCTACATCTATCCTCCATCACGCTGTGACTGTGGTGCTACATCTATCCTCCATCACTCTGTGACTGTGGTGCTACATCTATCCATCCATCACTCTGTGACTGTGGTGCTACATCTATCCTCCATCACTCTGTGACTGTGGTTGCTACATCTATCCTCCATCACTCTGTGACTGTGGTGCTACATCTATCCTCCATCACTCTGTGACTGTGGTGCTACATCTATCCTCCATCACGCTGTGACTGTGGTGCTACATCTATCCATCCATCACTGTGTGACTGTGGTGCTACATCTACCTCCATCACTCTGTGACTGTGGTGCTACATCTATCCTCCATCACTCTGTGACTGTGGTGCTACATCTATCCTCCATCACTCTGTGACTGTGGTGCTACATCTATCCTCCATCACGCTGTGACTGTGGTGCTACATCTATCCTCCATCACGCTGTGACTGTGGTGCTACATCTATCCTCCATCACTGTGTGACTGTGGTGCTACATCTATCCTCCATCACTCTGTGACTGTGGTGCTACATCTATCCTCCATCACTCTGTGACTGTGGTGCTACATCTATCCTCCATCACTCTGTGACTGTGGTGCTACATCTATCCTCCATCACGCTGTGACTGTGGTGCTACATCTATCCTCCATCACTCTGTGACTGTGGTGCTACATCTATCCTCCATCACTCTGTGACTGTGGTGCTACATCTATCCTCCATCACTCTGTGACTGTGGTGCTACATCTATCCTCCATCACTCTGTGACTGTGGTGCTACATCTATCCTCCATCACTCTGTGACTGTGGTGCTACACTATCCTCCATCACTCTGTGACTGTGGTGCTACATCTATCCTCCATCACTCTGTGACTGTGGTGCTACATCTATCCTCCATCCACTCTGTGACTGTGGTGCTACACTATCCTCCATCACTCTGTGACTGTGGTGCTACATCTATCCTCCATCACTCTGTGACTGTGGTGCTACAGATTTGGCTGACGGCTCGAAACATGGAAAGAAAAGCGCCTGCTTCTTCTGGGTAGCTTCAGACGTTCCCATTCAAGGTATTGTTGGCGTTGTTGCTGCTGCTGTTGTTGTTGTTGATCTTTGTTGTTGTTTGTTGTTGATGTTGTTGTTGTTGTTGATGTTGTTGTTGTTGCTGCTGCTGCTGCTGCTGCTGCTGTTGTTGTTGTTGTTGTTGTTGTTGTTGTTGTTGTTTGTTGTTGTTGTTGTTGTTTGATGTTTTGTAGTTGTTGCTGCTGCTGCTGTTGTTGTTGGCGTTGTTGCTGTTGTTGTTGTTATTGTTGGAGGAGAAGGAAGTGGAGGTGGTACTGGTGATAGTGGTGTGGTTGTGGTGGTGGGTGATGGTGGTGGTGGTGGTGATAAGAGGTAGTAGTGATGTTCATGGCCTCGGTGTTAGTGTAATATATTACATGTATTGTAGTGCACTTCTCTCTATTTATTGTAGTGTATTGCTCTCTATTATTGTACTGTATTGATTTCTGTTACAGTGCATTGCATGCTACTGGGGTTCTGTAGAAATGGATTGCGCTGTGTTTGTGTGAATTTTGTTGCATCGCTCGATGCATTACATTGCATTGGCTTGCATCGCACGACTTTGCAATGTTTTGTTTAGAGCATCATATCAAAATCCATCGAAGTCGGAGTGTGGCTCCCACATGTGCGGGGTAATCAAAAACTGTCACACACGTAATGTTCTCATCCCCAGCTGATGCATTTGCAGCATAGTGTTCAAGTACTTTGGCTGTTCGGATGATCCCTGGAGTCTTTTAGCCAGGGTACGACGACGACGACAACAACAGCAACAACAACAACAACAACAACATATTATTATATTATTATTATTATTATTATTATTATTATTATTATTATTATTATTATTATTATAATTAACATATTTTTTGCCAGAGCTGCGTTGTGTTATCACGTGGTTTACCATACTATCCTAATTCTTACTGCTATTGACCGTATTTTATAATAAAGGCAGCAAATAGAACACGTTTAGTCGGTCAATGATAAAATGTTACAAACAAATCATACAAATGCACTATCATATTTCCGTTGTGGCCCAGTCCGAAAAAACTAGACGATAATCTTGGGAATTTCGAAATAGATGCAAGTCGACATGAACAAAACATCACGTGACGGACAACATTGTAAGTCGGTAAAGAACATTTGAAGACATTCAACATACTTTCACAGGATCTCCTCGTATCCTCACATCCACATGATAAAGAATTGTGTTTTCGTTGTATGTTGTTGTTGTTTTTTGTTGCCGTTGTTGTTGTTGTTATTGTTGTCAGTTTTGCTTGTAGCTGGGCTTCTTTTTTTTTTTCTCCCGCAATCGCTACTGCTCTTCTTGTTGTTGCTGTTCTCGTTGTCTGTGATGGACATGTTGCTGTTGTTGTCTAGCAGTTCAAGAACTTACTGTTCTGTAGGAAATGATGGAATAACGGTTATATTATCGATGCTGTTTACAGGCAATATCCGAACGAGTACAGGGTATACAACGGTAAGCACTGCATTCATTATTCATGGAGAAAAAATGTTTCTCTTCTCAGTTCTTCTCTTCACCTTTGTTATCCCGCTAGCAGCGGTGTGTTTGAGCTCTGCTGTGCTGAGTTGTGTCATGTGGTAGGTATTTTGCTATTTGGGGTATGCGCTACTAAGTGTGCTGGTATGCTTCATGTTGCCGCACTGTGTTGTTCCAGACTCCGCTGCAATCTGTTGTCCCTATCCGTGGTTTGTCCTGTATTGTGCTTTAACTGGTGTTGTTCTGTGTTGACGTGTCCTATGTTGTTCTGTGTTGACGTTCCTATGTTGTTCTGTGTTGACGTGTCCTGTGTTGACGTGTCCCATGTTGTTCTGTGTTGACGTGTCCTATGTTGTTCTGTGTTGACGTGTCCTATGTTGTTCTGTTTTGACGTGTCCTATGTTGTTCTGTGTTGACGTGTCCTATGTTGTTCTGTGTTGACGTGTCCTGTGTTGTTGCTGTGTTGACGTGTCCTATGTTTGTTCGTGTTGACGTGTCCTATGTTGTTGCTGTGTTGACGTGTCCTATGTTGTTCTGTGTTGACGTGTCTTATTTGTTCTGTGTTGACGTGTCCATGTTGTTCTGTGTTGACGTGTCCTGTGTTGTTGCTGTGTTGACGAGTCCTATGTTGTTCTGTGTTGACGTGTCCTGTGTTGTTGCTGTGTTGACGTGTACTATGTTGTTTCTGTGTTGACCGTGTCCTATGTTGTTGCTGTGTTGACGTGTCCTATGTTGTTCTGTGTTGACGTGTCCTATGTTGTTCAGCGTTGACGTGTCCTGTGTTGTTCTGTGTTGATGTATCCTATGTTGTTCTGTTTTTATTGTGTCCTCATACTGACTGCTATCAGAGGGAATCGATCTGGGCATCTTCTATGTCTGAAGAAGGTATAAAACGTCCGAAGAGGACGTATCTGTCGAAAATTCACTCACCTGTTTTGCATTGTATATCGGATCTGCGTGATTTTGCGCAGTGTTTTGAGATTTCATTTGTATTTGACCTTGTCTTGTGGGTTGTCCTGGCGGTGCGCTGTATCAAATTGTTTTGTTCCATCTTGGGCTCTGCTGTTTTGCTGTTCTGTTCTGTACTTTGCTGTGCTGTTCCGTCCTGTACTTTGCTGTGCTGTTTTTGCTGTTTCTGTCCTGTACTTTGCTGTGCTGTTTTTGCTGTAACTGTCCTGTACTTTGCTGTGCTGTTTTGCTGTAACTGTCCTGTACTCTGCTGTGCTGTTTTGCTGTTCTGTCCTGTACTTTGCTGTGCTGTTTGCTGTTCTGTCCTGTCCTTTGCTGTGCTGTTCTGTCCTGTCCTTTGCTGTGCTGTTTTGCTGTTCTGTCCTGTCCTTTGCTGTGCTGTTCTGTCCTGTACTTTGCTGTGCTGTTTTGCTGTTCTGTCCTGTCCTTTGCTGTGCTGTTTTGCTGTTCGTTCTGTACTTTGTGCTGTGCTGTTTTGCTTTTTGTCCTGTACTTTGCTGTGCTGTTTTGCTGTTCTGTCCTGTCCTTTGCTGTGCTGTTTTTGCTGTTCTGTCCTGTACTTTGCTGTGCTGTTTTGCTGTTCTGTTCTGTACTTTTTGCTGTGCTGTTTTGCTGTTTTGTCCTGCACTTTGCTGTGCTGTTTTGCTGTTCTGTTCTGTACTTTGCTGTGCTGTTTTGCTGTTCTGTTCTGTACTTTGCTGTGCTTTTTGCTGTTTTGTCCTGTGCTTTGTGCTGTGCTGTTTTGCTGTTCTGTCCTGTACTTTGCTGTGCTGTTTTGCTGTTCTGTTCTGTACTTTGCTGTGCTTTTTGCTGTTCTGTCCTGTACTTTGCTGTGCTGTTTTGCTGTTCTGTCCTGTACTTTGCTGTGCTGTTTTGCTGTTTTGTCCTGTACTTTGTGCTGTGCTGTTTTGCTGTTCTGTCCTGTACTTTGCTGTGGCTGTTTTGCTGCTTTGTCCTGTACTTTGTGCTGTGCTGTTTTGCTGTTCTGTCCTGTACTTTGCTGTGGTGTTTGCTGTTTCTGTCCTGTACTTTGCTGTGCTGTTTTGCTGCTTTGTGTGTCGATCTTGTGCTCTGATTTGTCGTGCTGTAGTGTCCGTGTTGCGCTTGGCTGTACCGTGCTCTTCTAATCAATTTTGGTTGTGTTACAACCCGTGGAAATGTGTATATAGCTGCATTATTGTTATCATTGATATAATGATTGTTGTGATTCTGATGATGATAATGATCATTATTATTAAAGAAAATATTGATACCGGTAGCAAGGCCTATACACCATTTTCTTGTTTTGGTGGTAAGCAGTACATACTACTGGGTTATTGGAGAAGAAAAAGACTCTCGAAGGTGCGGGTGGACCAGAGAGAGAGAGTATCGTTTTCCTCTTTGGTGTAAGCAATACACAGTTCTGAATTATTGATTTGGCATGTGTGAATGCCGGTAAGTGCGTGAATGAATGAGCCAAACCTGCATTTGTGCATGCCACGGACTTTTGCAGTCAGCAGACCTCCTAGTATAGGCGTCCTAGTGGCAGGAAGTGTTGAGCAGCAAGTAAAAACACGCCCAAATAAGTGTCCGTATTTAAAACATCATTCCAGCCACCACATATTTCTCTGATCGCTTTCATGCTTCACTGAATATTGCATCAACGGTACGGGATTATTGAACATGACAATGAGGTGAATCTGTACAGTGAAACGGGAGGTATTGATATAATGTACAGAGGATCTAAATCACCCTCTCCATCCAGGCCTTTATATAAGAGGAGTGCATCATTAATAAGCATAGTCCACCTGCCGAATGACACCTCCTGGATAAAACTGAAACTGAAATACTGAAGTGTTCCTGGTAGAAAAAAAAACAATAGCATAATTTGGAACGTTTTTGGTATTCACCCTCGCTCGTTGTTTAGCAAGACAATAGGCTACCTTCATGCAATTAAACCATAAAGTGGTGGAATCCAGCAAACGTGTGTACGCCTGTTTCTCGAGATATGAAAAGAGTTGTCAGAAGATGTCGCCACAGGTGATGTTGGATTCTTCGGTCCGGTCATGCTTGGTCTGTGGGGGCCGCAGGAGCGTTCCGTACCTGAGCGGGGGGACACGGTGCTGGACGGGCTGTCACGCCCCGCGATTCCAGACCCGACCTGGTCACGCTCTACTTCGACGAACCGGACCACAGGGTCACGCCAAGGACCAGGGCCCACCCCTGAGGTCAGTGAATGTGGTACAACAAGAAAAGGTTTGGCTCATATATATATAAAATTTATATAAATATATATAAATATATAAATATATATATATATATTTTAAATAAAAATTTATATTGAATTAAAAAACAAAGCTTGCTCTTATGTCTTAATTGAAAAAAATTGGGGAGATACGCATCATATCTGCAGTGGTAAATGATTCGCCTAACAGTATGTGCTTGAGGGGGTGAATGGGGAAAAAATAAAATAAATGCTCTCAAAATACCTTCAGCAAGTTTAAATCCTTGGAATTTATTAGTTTGTTAGTACTTACCCTTTGGGAATTTATTAGTTTGTTGTATATATATATATAATATAAAAAATATAATATTATATATAAATATAAAATATATATATATATATATATATAATATACACACACACTACTGTACGGGAGTACGTTTATATGCTTTGCATTTTGTAAAAGCATCTGTTGTCGTCTGCGTTCCGAACACAACCTCTACGGAATCACCCGATGGGTCCCCAAGGCTCAGAGCATGGCGTGCACAGCCCGTTTGCCGTGCAGATGCCCACCCGTTTTTCAAGAAACCCCCAACCCCCCCCCCACCCCCACCCCCCACCCCTTCCGTCCTTTTTCGTCACATGAACTCACTATGGTTGACGGCAATGGAGAATGAGAAAAACCGATCATTCTGTCCACCAATGGGAGGACGTTACATGTAGGGTACGTGGGGAAAAAATTGCAACACATCCTTCCAGGAGATTTCCAGTCGGGTCTTCACGCTCAAAGAGTATATCTGTTTCTTACATACGGGAAGATTCAGTGGATTTTGACGGAAAAGAAGCTGAGCAGAAGACGAGCTGTTTTAGTTCGTTTTCTGTTTTACATATTTTTTTCTCATATTTACATGGATATCAATATGTAAATCGGATTATGTGTTTCTGGCCGAATTTGTTAATTTCCCTTTGGCGAGGGGACTACAAACTACCCTGTGGATACGCCAACGACACCGCATCGCGCTCATTGTGATGTATCTCTCATGATTCTAGTTCGTCCCAAAAACACTGAAAAAGCGTTACGCTGAGACCAGCTTCCGAGACTAAAATCATGTCTCTGCCCAGGACCTGGTTACAAAAAGGGGCGGGCGAAAACTTAGGGCCCCTTTTTGTCGGAGCCAACCTCTGAAGGAACAACCGCCTTGGCATCTGCACGACGAACACCGTGTCTTTTGTCAAAGGAGTGTGGTTTTCCGGGCTGCAGCGGCCGGAGAGTGTCGTCGACGTCTTGTGGTGAGCAGTCAGGTCATCGTAGCGGAACATTTTGGGGATGATGATGGGGAGGAGGCCGAGGAGGAAGCGAGGAGTGGCGGCCGGGAGGGAGTGACGTCATGGAGCGGGGACAGCGGCAGGAGGTGTAGAGCGTCCTTTGGCTGCGGGTCCGCACGGGAAAGGGGGTGGTGGTTTTGGGGGGAGGCCGGGCAGGTGGGGCAGCTGCGCTCCTTAAAGGGACACGTTGAAGGACTTGGGCAGTCCGGGCGTGGCCGGCACCTCCCTCAGCGACACGTGCAGGGACGGGCCCGGGTCGTCGGGGTCACCGCCTTCCCACACCACCCCTTGCCGGGAGAGAGACTGTGTGTCTTTGGGGACATGGTTGGAGTCAGTCAGACATCGGCTCAGTCCCGTCCAAAGAACCCTAATCTCAAATCTTTTAGTCTAAGCGCTTCATGCATTTAAGTCGTCCAGCTGTAAACCCTGCGCTTTGCGGTGTCATGGCTTGGCAGGGGTGTTGTAGCGTGTATGGACGAGTCTGCCCGCAGTGATATCTCCCTTATGAAACTGAAACTGAAAAGGGACACCCCGAAACTGTGTATTAAAAAAAAGTAGAGATACGCGCGCGCGCACATACACACACCCCACACACACACACACACCACACCAACACACACACACACACACACACACCACACAACACACACACTACGCGCCCGCGCGCGCGTGTACGCATGCAATCACGCTCGCAAGCACGCACACACACGCACGCACGCATGCACATACATACGCACGCGCGCACGCAAGCACACACTTGCGTGGATCGAACTGGGCATTTGGGCGCTTCCCCTTTAAGAGTTTTACCTCATTACAACCCTCCGCACTTCTTCCCCCATCTCCAAACCCAGACCTGCAAAAGCAGCAGTCCCTTTATCTCCCGGGGGAACTTGGAGCCGGAGAAGCCGTAGACGACGATGTTGAGGCAGCTGTTTGAGGACGTTGAGGAACGTCGGCCGTGACCTTGAAGAGGAGAAGCTTCGGTTTGCGTCCCGCCGTCATTGTGCTGCGGGAGTGGCCACCAGACAGTACGTGATCAAGACGCACCTGCCCCGGAATCATCCCCCCCTGAACATTGCTATCATTATACTGTCGGTCTTTGGGAGGGACTGACAAGGAGAGGCGCGATGGAAAGCTTGGCTAATCGGATTCAGCCTCGGACTGCAATGCCTAGACCGCTAAACCGCCTTGTTTTGTGTAAACCCAAAATATATTATATTATAAAAGAATACTTATATACGCCTATTCCCCGGCTAGAGACCAAGCTCTAAGCGCTTCACAATCCACATTCGTTTATACCACGGGCTGCCAAACCCGGGTCGTGCCGACTGAAGAGCTGCCAGCTGGCGCTTCATTCAGTCGTTTCCCCGTCACCAGTCAGTATCGTTCAATATCGTTCACTCAGTTTCCTTACTTTCCCTTTACTCTTTCCATTTCTTTACGCAGGGTGCATGCTATGTGTAACGTGTCATCCATACCAACGGCCAAACTGGCCTTCTCTTCTGAAAGTTGGTGATGCAACCATCCTCTCCCCTTCCTTTTCCACCCCCCCCCGTCCCTCCTCCCTCCTCGCGTACCTCGCTCCCCCCACATCCTTTTCCCCCCGTTCAACATTCTTATCAGGGCGATATTATCTGGGCCGGTTTAAGGCGACTACGAAGAAACATTTGTCCGCCCCATCCTCCCTCCCTTTGCTTCTGTGACGAACTGATCCGCCCCTGGAAAAAGAGTCGTTAGAGCCTTCCTTGCTTGGGTCAAGCGTTTCAGGGATCATCGGAGTCATGTCCACCTTCTTCGTCGACACGGTACGGTGCATGGCGCACACTCGCCAAAAGATGCTCGAGGGTCATTTTCAAGCCTGCTCACTCACGATTTCAAGGTGCGTAACACACTTGTGGAATGACAGTCTCTTACCAGGTCAAAGAAAGGCACGAGAGCATACAGGATTTTGTCACACTTCCTTCATCCTGTTATTAAACAAGATGCAAAGCAATAAACGACTCCCAGTTTATCTTGAATACGCGTGAGATATCCATAAAGAGGAAAAAACCGTTTGGGCCGTTATAGCCGTTAGTAACGGCTAATCTGGTAAACCCTCGGCCATCATCTGTGACCCATAATGAACATACCTACAAATTTTCAGAAAGATCGGCCAAGTACTTTCGAGATATTCCATAAAGAAAAAAAACCGTTATGGGCCGTTATAGCCGTTAGTAACGGATATAACGGTAAAATAAACATCGGCATCATCCGTGACCCATATGAACATACCTACAAATTTCAGAAAGATCGGCCAAGTACTTTCTGAGATGTTCCATAAAGAAGAAAAACCGTTAGGGGCCGTTATGCCGTTAGATCGTCCCAGTCGTTTTGCCCTGGAGCGATGGAACACTTTTTGACCATGGACAGACAGAACAACACACAGACAGAAATTTTCTCGTTCCCATTGTAAAGAACTCCCTGTTCTAAAAAAGAACTGGGATAAAAAAGGAAAGAAAGAAGGAAGAAGGATGTAATAAGGAAGTTCCGGTTCTTTTTGTTGTCTTAGTTCCCGGGACGGCCCAGAATTGTTCAAACCAAGAGAAAAAACAAACCGTGCGCTTTGCGGGTGCGTTCAATCAAGGCTTGTCTTTATTGGTCAAAACCAGTGTCTTTAAGAAAATTTCCCCGAAACTTACTCAATTGCCAAGCGATATGTCAAATGTAAAAAAAGAAAACAAACCGTACGCTTTCCATTTACTCAAGGTTTGGGTTTTTTGATTGATCAAAATCAATATCCCGTTGAGAAATTACGAAACTAACTCTACTTGCCAAGCGATATGTCAAATTAAAAAGAAAAAAAACCATCGCTTTGCATTCATTAAAGGGCTTTGTTTCGTCGATCAAAACAGTATCGTTTCCCAGCTGTCTACCAAACTGACTCTATTGTGAAGCGAATTAATTCAACCTGACTGCTGATGCTGTCGCCACCAAAATCCAGGTGTGTGGGATTGGAGGAAGGGCAGAAAGTTAGACCGGAGCGCGGTTCATTCCATTCCTGAGGAGCGAGGAAGCTCCCTCACCTGGGCAGTTTGCAGAGCATGTAGACGCCCACGGTGAGGACGAAGAGCAGCGAGAGGTTGCGGTTGGGGTTGAGGCTTTTGGGGCACCCCCACCCGAATCCTGGAGGACTTGTGCACCTGTAGCATCACATCATGATAAGCACCTGTACTGAAGAGGACATGGTCCGATAGATTATAGTTATGATCGAGTCATAAACATCGTGCACCATATAATGTTCGATTTTGTGAGCGTTAAGTGGAATGCTACTTTCGCATTTACAGTTACAGTTATTTGCTATTGAAATAACTATAGAATGCAATATCAAAGCTGTACAAACAAGACAATTACGCAAACGTCATATTTACAGAGTACATTCGTCATTTTCATGATGAGCGCACCCTTCCTTTGTGCGATGTTGGCTTGGTGGGAACAAGGGGGGCAGAGGCACTCAGGAACCAGCGCACCTTGCGTTCTCCATTCGTCGTGTGAAGCTGTCGTCGGTTTGTTTGTTTTTCCACACAAAAAAATCCAAACAAGTCCTGTGTCTGGAAAAACAATTGACGATGAAGCCACCCACGAAGCCACCCCTTTGTCGCTACCCCCTTCCTCCCTGTCTTTTGCCTCCCCCTCGCCACTTTCCCCCCTTTCCTCATCCCCCTCATCCTCTTCCCCTCCCCCTTTTATTTTGAAAGCCCCTGTTCAGTTAGTAATAGTACTGTAAAAAGAAAGGCCTCCCAACTTCCCCGATTTCTACATTTTTCCTTATTGCAAAAACACGAACGTACGCGCGCGTGCACACACCCCCACACACACACACACACACACACACACACGCACACGCACTTACGCGCGCACGCACGCACACACACACACACACACACACACACACACACACACACACACAACACACACACACACACACACATACACACACACACCCCACACAAAACCACACCCCACACACAAACACACACTCACCGCCCACACACACACGCCCACAAATGCATGCGTGAGAGAGAGAAGAGAGAGAGGAGAGAGAGAAGAGAGAGAGAGAGGGGAGAGAGAGAGAGAAAGAAGAGAAGAATGAGAGACAGACAGACAGACAGAGACAGACGAGATGGCAAAGACACAGGACAAAGACCTGCCAAAGGAGGAGAGTGTTGACGACGGCCGACGATAACCCGGGGCCCATGTAACCAGCCGACAGGGATGACGTAGTGGTTGTAGGCGTCCCGGTAAGCCCGGCTTCCAGGTAACGGTCAGAGACAATCACTGCTGCTACCTTGGGAGGCAGCTTACTGTGCCAAAAGACAACCTTACAAAACTTTCCCTTAAATCTTAAAAAGCAAGTGCCAAAGTATCCCTGAAGACGCCCAAACGATGTTCTTCACTATGATTACACGTACAGAAAAAAACCGCCTTATATATTTCTTCAATAGCATGATCTTTGAGCATTTGAAGATCCCTTTGCAATGTTCTGCAATATCATTTACCGGGACCAAAAGATTTCTTATAACTGTCTTCAGTATAATTACAAGTGTCAAAGATCCACAAATAAATGTCTTTGTTTTTGAATTATACCCTTTTTTTTTCAAACAATCGACGCGTAACGTAATGTAAAAAATACCTGCATTGGGTCCGTCACCTGAAAACCTACCGCCATAAGAACAACCTAAAATTTCTGCCGCATTTACAGAAAGCCTCTCCCACGACACAAAGATTTTTGTACTTGTAAATGAGAAATCATACATCCAGAGCCTGAGAGTCATGCCAGAACCGATCCTCTGTAACTGAACAAATGATCCGGACTCACGGGGTCAATGCGCTCTTCAGCCTCAGAAGATGAAACGTTACTATTAAACATCTTTAAGTGTGCGTATGCACAAAAGTCTCATTACTTATTCTCCGTCCAGTTTCCAGTATAAAGCAACACGAAGGTCAAACTGCGAAATGTTGGTCAGTCACACATGACAATCACACTTCATTATCATTTCCAAAGAGTAGGTCCTCGGGACGCGGTGACGGAGGCTCGGGGTTTGAAGGATCTCCATGACGGCCTGTCATCAATCAATGCGGAACAGGATGTGAAGCATCAGGGCTGATTCCCTCTACAGTGAATACATACCCTAAATCACGTGAAGTACAGCTGTCCTTTTCAACAAGAAAATTTTAAGAACTTTTGACGCGTGCAAACCCACCATACCTGCAGGCTGCGGAAGGGGGGTCCGTTTCATCTTGTAGCACAGCAGCACGGCAAGGTCACCAGGCAGATCGCCACCATGGCCACCACCAAGACCCCCGGACCACCGTCACCCACCGCGACTTCCTCAAGGTGAAGGGCCCAGCGGACGACCAGGTACCTGCCACGGAAAGGACATCCGGTCGTTGAGTGACCCCTACACCGAATGAAGGACACCGTGAAGGCATCATGCTGAAATTCCACTCGAAAAGGCCGCCTGCTGCCTGAAGGAAATCCTAAAAAAAAAAACTTAGAGCGGATCCTCGTTATGAAGATATTTCGAAAGATCTTTTATATGGGATTTCAATGGACAGGAGTCTGTTCAGAAACCATTAAAACGTAAGCAAAGAGCAAAGAAAAGGAAAGAAAAGAAATAGTTCCAAAGGGTGAGCGTCTTCATAACGTAGAGACAAGAACTGTGTTTCCGAAAAAGCCCAGAGAGTAAATTTTGATAGGGGAAGCCTTAATGGGATCGTCTTATGAAGCGTATCACTGCCTTTGAGCATACTGAATTCGGGAATCTTTTGGTATTCACTAATCTCCAACATATCACTCGAAGCAAGTTCAATGGTTGCCAGCGCACAAAACGAACACACACACACACACACAACACACACACACACACACACACACATATATAAATATGTATATATATATATATATAATATATATATATATATTAATATATATATATATATATATATTATATTATAATATATATATATATTTTATATATCATACACAAAACACACACACACACACACACACACACACACACATATATAAATAATATATATATATATATATAAATATATTATATATATATATAAATAATAAATATATATATATATATATGAAGAAAAAGAAACACCCAAGGTGCTGGGGGGGACCCAGAGAAGCACTGTCTTCACCTGCCTTTAGAGCATCCTGTACCACCCTTGGAGGCCTGCGCGTGTTTTACGATGGTACAGGCAGTTATGTCCCTTGATATCTTAATGGAGTGTCCTGCGCGTGCCTGTACCCATCGTCAACACAGCGCAGCCTCCAAGGTGGTACAGGACTGCTCTAAAGGGAGGTGAAGACAGTGCTTCTCTGGTTCCCCCCAGCACCTTCGGGTGTTTCTTTTTCTTTTTTTTTTCTATAATAAATAATATATATATATAAATATATATATAATATAAATAATATATATCAAACACACACACACACACACACACATATATAAATAAAATTTTATATATATATATATATATATATAATATATAATATATGTGTGTGTGTGTGTGTGTGTGTGGTGTGTGTGTATGTGTGGTGTGGTGTGGGTGTTGTGGTGTGTGGTGCGCGGCGCCCGCTCTC
>JAFLJL010004660.1:0-32763 GCA_018398815.1 Conus ventricosus
TGGAAAAAACTTAGCTTGCGGGGCCTCTTTCTCCGATATTTTTTTGAAGTATATATATTACTGGCATTTGTTGTTGTTATTTTTAGGTATTTATCCTCATTTTTGTTCCCCCAATTTCTTTTAGCGTGTTTGATAAAGCGTGACTGCTGAGTTTTAACTCTTTCTGTTACAACTTAAGATCAATCAGACCTGTGTACCATACACTTTTGGTGTACTTATTCACTGTTTGCTATAATGCTAGAAGCATAGAATGAATTAACCTGTGTGTGAGGTGTGCTCACATTGATTTGAAAGCCAGTTTTCTTTTTTTTCAGCTTTGAGCAACCACAGGAGAACTGCTCTCCTTTCAGCGTACAAACGAGATCATTAAAACTGATTTTTTATAATGAAAATTCACATACATCAAATGGTCGCTGCTAATTCCAAACATGCTGAAATGAGCATCTTCCATGGATTGTAGTTTTGGTTTTCAATCATAGCGCTCAAAAAGGACAAAAGTTTATAGGGTGTTCTCTTGAAATGTTTGTTTTTTGGGTGTTTTTTTTTTACTTTTTGGGGGGGTGTTGTTCTTTTTTTCTTCTTTTTTTAACTTTTTTTTTTGGGGGGGGGGGGGGGGGGGGGGTGAGCATGGTGGTTTGCCTTTTTAATGAGAAATACCCCAAAAGGTATATTTGTGGGCACACAGATTTGATGAAGGACCATATCCAATCATGAAGTAATGCTGACTTACAGACTTCTAGATTTGATTTTCTGCTCTTTTTCTCTACCCATGGTTCAAGATGACCAGCACCACACATATAAAACTATATTGGCTTGAAGTTTGGGGCTCATGTGTTTTGGTTTGAAATGCAGAGGTAATAGATACTTTTTTCTGTCGTTAAGTATTATTCAGTCAGCTCATGTTGTTTTATGACTTCACCTTTATCGGTAGGAGTTTGAAGATGCGTTTTCTTTACAGGGTGCGGGCCCTTTGAATTAATGCTGCAATACGCCTGTAAGTTTATTTGTTTATGTGTGTACCTTTATTCTGTTACACCACACACACGCACACTCACTCTGCAGAATCTAGTTCCTTGAAATAGTTCCATGCAGTGAAGAACACAGGCGGTGTTTCATGAGCGAGTAGATTTTATTTTTTCCTTTCTTCTTTTTTCTTCCTTTTTTCTTTTTTGTTTTTAAACCCAAAAGACAAAGACGCAATTCTTCGCATCTTATGTGCAAATTTTACTCTGATATGTCCCAGAATCCAGTCTTTAGTCGTTCGTTTGTTGTGATTTATATAAGAAAACATACTGCATGTTGAAGTCAGAAAATGGATGTATGTTGAAATGCTGAAAGTCAAATCTTGGGCCCATGTGTTGTGATATAAAGATTAGTACATGTGATACGTAATGGAACCTTTTAAAATCACTTCCAGAAATCCTGAAAATTTTGGGGTTTTTTTAGTGAAAGAAGCCCTTTTATAGAAGAGGACAATCCAGACAAGACAAAAAAATTTCCCATCCAAAGAAAAAAGCAGTAATCATAAAGAGTAGTAATACATTGAAATGATGCCACATACTTAAAACTATGTTTGGGTGAATCCTTTAGCATTGACATCTTGATTCATATGTTTCGGTTGCCATTTAAAATTTTTTCCTTCTTTTAATTAAACATTTGTTCTGTTTCAGTTTTGGAATCATCGCAAGAAGGGGTTTTTAAAAACATTAAATTTAAGTATTATTAAATGAAACAAAAGTTGTTAACACATTTGAACTCAGCACTATTTACAGTATGATGTCCAACTGATCATTTTGAATATGAATGTAATTCCTTTTTGTATGACTATGAGCTCTGTATATAACAGGGAGTATTAACAAAACCACTGTAGTCTAACTGAACACAAATCCGAGTTGAAGTTATGTTTATCATGTTGGTATCAACCGAGCATTACTTTGAGAAATGATTTTTACTGAGATGATTCAATTACATGAATGATGAAAACGGCATTGTCAGTCTTAGCAGCATGATAGCATTTTCTTTAAACTAAGTGATAATGAAAGACTTTCAGTTAATCTAGAGACTCAGGACATTATTGGACTCTTAATCAGATTTGGATGTAGAGAATATCTCCCATAAGTCGTTCATGAGGAGTGGGAAGTTACATGTGAAAGTAGCCTCAAGACATGGCAAGAGGTTCAGGAGAATCTAGGGTACACATACATGTGTGCCCTGCATGCACATAAACAGTGCTGCGTGCACACATACACACGCACGTGCGCACGCATGCAGGTACACACACACCACACACACACACACACACACACACACACACACACAAGATTCACATGCTCACACATACACAAACATGCCAACGGGACATAGTCCAAAACAAAAAAAGAATGTAGTTGGCATGAATTATGTTAAAAAAAACCAAAAAAAACGATTTTGACAACATACAATTTGTCAGGATCAATGCACATAACAGCAGGGGTTAGATTTGGTTTGGGGTTAGGGTGAGGGGGGGGGATTGCAGATACTCTAAACCATAAAACAGTTGCCTGGATACTATTCAACTTTTCAGTGATTTGTTGGTTTTTCACCAGTCCACTTCGAACAGCCCGTGGTGGACGGATCTGCTGATCAGTTTTTTTTGTTCCATTCACATCTTCAATATCAAGAAAGGGACCCTTTGAAGATGTGCGAGAGTGCATGGCACTCAAATACACCACATAAATGGGCTTTCTGTTGGAACTTTGCTCTCTTGTTTCTGGTGTGGGGTTTTGACAGTCTAGCTGGGTGTTTTTTGGGGGGCATGTTCTGTTGTTATTGTGGTTGTTAGGTTGGGTTGTTTTTGGGTTTTTGTTGTTTTCAGAACTAAGATAATGTTTCATAAAAAAATGGGGAAAAGGAGGAGATAAAATGCATGTGTTTGTATGTTTGTCTAGCCATGAAGAGCTTTTGTTTCTAATAACGACGATATTTCTATGCAATTATCACATTCATATATCAGTTTGAAAACATACTGAAAAAGATCATCATTTTGACTTTGGTTGTGATGCAGACCACAAGATGAGGAAAATGTTTTAAGATTACAAATAAGAGAAAAAAAAAAATCAAAATAAATCAAATTTGTAATGCTGATGAAATCTGTAAAATGTGTTCTGGGTCTTTTTAAATGACTTTAATCAGTTTAAAGTAGGTTCTTCATTACTTACTTACTTACTTACAATCCTCTTCGCTCCATCGGGAGCATAGGGCCTTCACTGCAGTTTTCCCAGCGTGTGCGGTCTTGGGGCTGCCCGCTTTGCCTCACCCCAGGACAGCTTGAGGGAACTCAGCTCGCTGTTCAGCGTCCTACGCCAAGTTGTCACTGGGCGGCCTCGCTTTCTCTTTCCTTGCGGGTTCCAATCCAGTGCCTGCCGTGGATTTTTGTCCGGGCCTCGGCGTAGGATTGTCCGATCCATTTCCCACTTTCGATTCTGATGGTGCCCTCCAATTGGTCTCTGATCTGTCCTGGCGCCATAGCTCCTCATTTGCAATTCTGTCAGGCCACCTGATGCGGAGGATCCGCCCAGGCATGTGTTGATGAAGACCTGCAACTTGCGCTCCAGCCCTTTGGTGAGTCTCCAGGTCTCCGAGCCATACAGCACCCGGGTCTTACATGGTGTTAAACAGTCTCAGTTTTGGTGTGAAGACGGACTTTTGGCGCTCCTCCAGATGGGCTTGAGGGTGGTGAAAGCAAATCTTGCCTTGGTTATTCTGGCCCTGATGTCATCATCAGTACCTCCTGTCTTGTTGACAAAGTTCCTAGGTAGGTAAATTTCTCAACATCTTCTTCTGTTTTTCCCTAGGCGAATTGCTTCAGCCGGGCTTGTGTTGGCTCTCATGGTCTTTGTCTTCTCCGCGTTAAATCTCCAAGCCAGTGTTACTGCTGTGCTGCGGAGGCTCTCGGTCTTCTTCTGCATGGGGTGGAGGGTGTGGGGGTCAGCAAGCTGATGTCGTCCGCGAAATCCAGGTCCCAAGTTCTGCATGAGTGTCCACTGGATCCCGCATGGTGGGTTCATCGCTGTCATCACCCAGTCGATCACAAGAGAGAAGATCAGCGGTGACAACAAACATCCCAACGTACCCCGGTGTTCACTGTGAAGGGGTTCCGACACACTCGTTTTGTGGATGAGTGACACGTTGTGTCCTTTTTACAGGCTCTGTATGATTTTACCATCTTGAGTGGAATTCCATAGGTCTCAGGTTTTCCATGTTCTTCTCTGTCCACTGTGTCAATGCTTTTTTGAAATCGATAAAATTGATGTAGTTTGGGTGACTGCCACCAAGAACTGCTCGATAAAGATCGGAGCGGGGCCCTATCTGGTCGACACATGATTTTCCTGCTCGAAATCCTGCTTGTTCGTCTCTCAGCTTTTCGTCTACAGCTGCCCGGATCCTCTCTAGGATGATTTTTGGAAGATCTTACTAGGTAGTGACAGCAGCTGTTTTCCATCTCCATTTCTTACACTCGCTGAAAACTCCCTTCTTGGGTATCTTGAGGATGTACCCTTTTTCCACTCTTTCGGCACTTTTTCCCTTTTTCCCCAGGCCTTTTGAAATAAGTCCATCAGGATGTCTGCCGCGACCGTCGCTTCTGCCTGAGCACTTCCGGTGTGATGTTGTCAGTCCTGGGGCTTCCTGTTCTTTGTCTTCCTGATTGCTTGAATGATTCTTCTTTGCTGATGGCCGTAGGTTCACATCCAGGCTCCCTTCCCTCGATGAGTGGTGGTGTCTTGACTGGCGTACCGCTGAGTAGCTCGCTAAAGTGTTCCCTCCATCTGTCCAGCTGCTCGTTGGTTGCTCAAGATGTTCCATTCTTCCTTTCACTGGTCGGGTTTGGGTGGTTTCCTACCGCCCACTGCTTTGTGATGGTGTAGAGGGCTTCATATCATTCTTCTCCGCTGCTTTTCCCGCTGAGTGGCCAGTCCTTCTACATGGCTCGCTTGTCCTTTTGGCACTCTTCCTCACTTCCTTGTCTCGTTTGCTGTACTCCTGTGAAGACGTTGTTTCTGTGCTCTGTTCTGGGGTTGGGGTCTCTCTCTGTTTGGTCTCTCGTCTCTCTCTATCTTCTTTAGGTTTCTTCCGAGATCCATGGTTTGTGCTGCGTTCCTGTATCCTAGCACTTCTTGAGGTTCTTCATTTGGTATTAGAAATGTGTCCAAATCCAGTATAGGCTAGTAAGTTTCCATTAACATCGCAGTTTGCACTCTTATTTTCTGGAATATCAGTGGCCGTCATTTTTCTGCAGAGGCAGTTTCTGAGTTGAGTGGTATGCTTCCTAACAGTGTGTGTGTTGTGTGTGTTTCCTGGAGTAGATATCTTCCACTACTTCATGTCGGGAGTCGGAGAGCATGAGCATTTTCAGAGCGAGTGCAGTCCAACCGGCCAAAGGGTTGAGTGTTCCTGCCACAGAAGTAACGTTGTCCGACGTAAAAGACTTCATGAAGAATGGGCAGGGCAAGCCTGTGGCAACAGCTCCACAAACCCACCTGCAGGGGTGGGTGTCGGTGCACTATTCTTGCCTTCTCTCTTTGCCAGACTCTTAGTGTAGTGTGTATCAAAATTGTTTGTTTCAGAAATTGAGGAAGACTCTGCTTATGGTCTGAGGCTTTGTTTTCTTTTTAATTCATGCCATCTCGGGTTTCTTCTTCATCAGAGTTTTTTCTTCTTTTTTTTTTTTGTAATTCAGCCGTCTCCGTATCTCTCATCAGAGGGGTTCTTTTCCATTCATCTTCATCAAAGTGTAGGCTAGAGTATTCATTTCTGAAGAAAAATTTTTGTTTCTGTGGGGGCTGGGACAGTTTTTTTCTGACCCCTTTTTTGCTGTGGGAGGTTTCAAAAGCAGACAGAGGTCCATCCATCGTATCACCTCCACGCGGGGAAGGTGGTTTTCCTGAACGTGAACCCCGATGGAATGCACTTTGAAAGGTCCCAGGGGCCCTCGGAACCTTGGGGATAAGTTGTGAATGTTCACTTCAGAGTCCCGCCATCAGTTGTGTGCAAAGCGAAATACGATTCAAAATATTATGGAGGGCAGACTATTTGGCTTCACAAGCAAGTGTTTTACTTGACTTTGGAATGCTGTGCTTTAAAATGTTGAAAATGCCAACATAAAAAAACCATGGCAGCTCCATGGAACACTTATGCTCCAGATGAAGTCTCATCTGGAATTCAATATGGCAAGTGGCACCTTTGCAATCAGCTTTATCCTGAAATCTGGGTATGACCGTCAAATTCAAACCTGGTGGAATGGAGGAAATCAATGACTCTACATGTCCCCCTCTGTCGGGGCAAACAAACCGTGGGAATATGTCCTGAGTTCAGAAAAGCTGTACGAACCGTGGGGGGGTTCACACGGAGACACAAACCCAGTGCTTCGGCAGATTTCGCAGTCAGTCAATAGTGCCAAAGGGAAAAACCATTTCCAGCAAGGATACAGCGACGACTTTTTACATGGCAGTAGGCCCCAAATCATGGCTGGAATAGCTTGTGACATCAAGGGCATGGATTCAGGGGTTGCCAAGGGAGTGGATGACTGGAGTGGCGCAGACCTTCCAGAATGGGAAAAACCCTCCCCAAAACATCAGGAGGAGTGGCCCTAAGGCAGACTTGTGCTCCAGTCAGGTTCATCAAAACGCTTGAATTCTGACTGAACTCACTGTTCATAGCATGGGTGAGAAAGCTCACATGGACAAGACTGAAAAGTATGCCAAACTAGCCAGCAGCTTGAGAGGAATCTGGCTTCCTAGCCAAAGTCCTCACCATGGAAGCTGGAGCTCACGAGTTTGTAGACTGATCAGCCGATGATCTCAAGAAACAGCTGAGGATTTCTGGTAAGACGAGGACTTGAACCCTAAAGGCACATGGTAGAGGCAGCTGGAAAGAGTTCCTGCTAGATCCAGTCAAGGAGGTACAACTTCATATGACTTGATTCCCAACATAGAGTAGGTGTACAATTGCAGTGCGGGCAAGACATCCATTAAAAAAACGCAGCACATGGAGACGCCCACCAATCCAGAATTCGCTGCTTCGAATCCCTGCAGTGCCACAAAAAAAAAAAAAAAAAAAAAATTTTGCAGCAAAGGAATCAAGGAGTCATAACCTGGTGTAGCCCACCCCCATAAGGTAAATCAGGGCTTGTCTTTGGGGGTTTTTTTTTCTTCTTCTGGAAGCGTTTTTTGGATTGTCTTCCTATTGGTTAGGCTTCATATTTTTACAACAAAAAGTCTAATTAAAGCGTGTGTTGTACCGAAAGTTTTGATCGGTGATACCATGTTTTATTTTTAAATTTTACTCTTTGGATTTTTTTCGTTTTACTCATTAAAATTTTAGTTACTAAGGGAATTCACTTGGGGTTTTTTACAGTCGATAAACAAAAAAAAGCTTCAAAAGGTTGTAGCCCCAATCTTAGGTCAAATGAAACTTAAAAAGCAAGGCTGCATGCTTGGCCCCATCCCATCCAACACATTCCTTGACTTCTAGCAAATGTACAGACAACAATTACGCATTTTAGCAAAATGACAGCACACACTTTCCCCTTGCTTTTTTTACAAAATGACGACACACCATTCCAACACTTCTAGCAAAAATGTACAAAACAAAAATTCCGCACTTAGCAAAAATGCAAACCACTTCCCATCACCTCAACAAAAGTAGACAACACAGAAAGAAATTTTTAAAACAGCAATAATGAAAAATTAAAATGATGGGTAAAAAAAATGCATTTTCCCATACCCCCTTTTTTTTTTTTTAAATTTTGTGTAAATGGAATTGCCTTTTTTTCCAGTTGCACTTCTTCTTCATTGTTTTTTCCCTCAGGCAAAAAGCCATCCCGCAACAGAGGCTTAGGAAACAAACCGGGAACACAGCATCAGCCCCGAATGAATTTGTGTTAAAACAAGGAAGGGGTTCTCCCACTGCAAGCCAGGCGTGTACGGGTTTTTGGGGTGGGGAAAAGTAAGCCTTGAAAAAGGGTTTCAAGAATAGCTTTTCAGGGTAAAGATGGGAAGTGTAAAGTAAATTTTTTCAAACAAATATGTTCAGTAAAAATTTAAATCTTCTCAATTAAGCTTTCTGAGTAATGTTTAATTTTTTTTGTTTGGGATTTAAATTTTTGTGTGTGTGTGTGTGTGGGGGGGGGGGGGGGGGGGGATAGAGGGGGAGGGGGGGTTCTGGGGGTTTAGGAACACAGTGACTGGATTGTGAACAAACATGGGGGGAAGGGAACTTTTTAGGATGTTTCACATTCCACATAGGAGACCACACCTTTTTTAAATTTTCATTCCGTTACCCGTAACAGTTTTTAAATTTCCAGGGACAGTGATCGAGGAAAAGTGGAAAGTGCTTTCATAATTGAAAGTTTTCTTGCGTCATGAAATGTGGAGTAAAAAACTAAGACATTTCCTGGGTTTCCATTTTTTTATCTTTGGTACAGATGTGGATTTCCCTTTTTTTTCCCCGATTCAGAGCAGAAAGATGGGATGCAACCATAAAAAACTTTTTTAAAGGGGGTTGAGCATGGAACCCCCAAACCCGAGCCTCAGCCGCCCCATCCCAAAGAGGTGTGGTCTGTAAAGCACGCTTCAGAGGATGGATTTTAAAACAGGGAATTCATTGTGGCAGGTTTGAAAAGAAAAAAGATTGGGTAGATGAAGGGGGGGACCTTTTTCTGTCATCGCGTTGAAGGAAGCGATATTTCGGGGACGCGCAGGACTTTTCCAAAAAGCACACTGCCCTCTGTTTATTATCGTCCCGATGGCCAGGCTTTTTTTTTTAAACCCCTTCCCTCGTCGCCAAAAAACTCCACCCCTTTCTCGGGGTGCGCCACACCCTGGTGTTATAGGCATTTGGTGAAATATCCTCCCCGTACATCGGGGTGCACACACCCCCATGGCTTATTGGGGCAATTGGGTGAATGTCCTCGCCGTAATCGTGGGTGCCCCCACCCATGGTCTTTATTTAGGCGATTCGGTGAAAGCCCTCGCGTACGTGGGGGTGGCACAGACCATGACTTTTCATAGATTTGCTTTGTTTTTTGCATTGTTTTTCTATGCATGGTATGTCTTTGGGTTGTGTGTGTGTTGTGTGGGGTTTTGTGGTGTGTTTGGTTGATGGTCCCGTGTATGTGTGGTGTGTGTCGTTGTCTCTCGTTCTCTCTCCTCCTCCCCAAACACAACACACCCAACACATGCGAGTGCGAGGCGTAAGATAAAAGAAAAGAAGAAAAAGTTCTGCAGAAAAAATGTTTAAAATAGCGAGCATTATGTATAACCTATCCGCATAAAAAAAAAGCAAAACGCAATAACATTGCTTTTATAACAAGGGGTGAAAAAAAGAAGCTGATAAAAAAACCCTTTTAATTTTCATTTTTCTTTTGAAATAGAAAATCAACTTTGTTTCACCAAAATAAAATAAAGCATGCAGATTTTATGAAAAGAACCATTGTTGCGGTTGAATTTGGAGGGAAAAACTTCTTCAGACAAGTAAACCAAGTTGCAGACATCTCCTTAGGGGCTGGAGGGAACGGAAATGTTTGCAGACAAAAATGGTGTGCTCTTTCAGAGCCAAACGGAAAAAGCGAAGCAAGACAGGGGGAAGTCAGCTCAGGGCATTTATTGCTCTCACCCTTGCAGAAACTCTGACAAAATGCAACAAAACAAAACCATATCTGTAAAATCACACAAACAAAAGAACAATACTATTCTTTGCAAAATCATTACATAAGACTGAAGAAATTTTGCCTGCAAGTTTTTCCCCCCCTACTTAATTGTTCGCATTTTGTGTGTTTTGGGTTTGGTGTGTGGTATCTCACAAGCTGAAGCATAAAAATTGTGGCACATAACATAGTATATGAGCCCCTTTTTTTTTGACACAATAGACTAAAAAAGCAACAAAAATAATTTTTTAAACCCAAAAATCTCCCCATCCAACCCGTGCGCACACAGAACATCAATCCGGGTCATCATCGGTGGTGTGTGGTGTGTGTGTTGTGTTTCTTTCCCTTACCCTTTGTTGTCCTTGAATAGGTTCCTCTTCTCAGTAAGGTCACACCCTGACTGGTCTCCCGCACCATCCGTGTGTTTTTTAAAAATTTAGTGCTTCTGGGGCTGGAAAAAAAAAAAAAAGAAAATATAAAAATTTCTTTCCTGTTTTGTTTTGTGTTTCGTTTATATGGTAAAATATTAAAGTTGGGATGCGTCTAGTCAGTGTGTGTGTGAAGTAATGATAAATTCAATGTTTTTTCTTACTTTTTTTTTCATAAACTGACGTTATCAAACCGCTTTGATCGTTGTCATGACACATGCACATTGGTTTTTGACTGCTCAAAGGTATGAGGAAAATGAGGGGGAATACTTTCAGTTTAGGCTTCAACGCATAAACTGGTTCAGCTCCCTTTGGGAACTTCGGGTTCAAAATGTTGAACATTCCATTAGGTTTCACTTGAAATATTCTATGATTTTTTTTTTATGGTTCCCAAATACACATTTTGTTTGATCTAACCATCAGTTTTAGCTCTATAGCGTGGATTGTTTGCTGATGCAATAAATTTGACTTTCTTTCAGTCTTTTGGGGATAAAACCTTTTTTATGCTGGGATGTTGTAAAATTACCATGAAATTTTTTACTGTAGCCCCAACTCAATAAATTGGTTTCACTCTAAAAAAAAAATGATAGAACACAACGCGAATGTAGGCCCCATTACACGCCTATCGACACAAAGTAGCCCTTTGACCCCAGTCCTGTATATAAAAAGGCTGAGAAAGTGTGAAAAAAAGATCGAGCCCCGTTAGGGAAAGCAGGTAACATTATGTATACAATGAAGGTGGGGAACAGAAAAGTGAAAGTAAACTTACTTTGAAACCGCGAAATTCAGCAGTGGCGTTGGAAATTTTCCCGGCTCGGCAGGGTTTGTGGGGGAAGTGACGTCAGTAAACCACGCGTACCCTTTTTGCACACCCTGTTCTGTGAGTTTAGATGTGCTGCACAGTGTGTGGAAAAATTTTTTTAGGTAGGTAAACACGCATGTTTCTTCTTTGGGGTTGGGTGTGTGGCCCCACACTACGGCCGCATGTTCCTTTTTGGCAGTATGGGGTGGTGCACCCACATGTCGGCCCGCACAGTTCTTCTTTGGGGTATGGGTGTGTGTGCCCCCCGAAGTACGGGGAAGGTTTACGATGTTTTTGTTGTTTGATTATTTTTTTATTTAAAAGGGAAATTTGGGATCATTTTTGGGGTTCCCCGCTCACCCTTTTACTAACAAAGTCTAAAATTTCGTAAGATTTTCACAATAAATGAAAAAAGAAACATTAAAAAAAAAGTGGGTGTTTTTCACCACTGTGGAAGGGTTTTTAAGACAGTGCCCTTGTTTATTACAGTTCCTTTGGGGTCCGCGCTCTGTTTATTTCAGTCTCCTGTTGCCAGGGCTTTTAAATTAAAGCACAGCGCCCTTGTTTTTTTTCAGCTCCTGTGTGTCCCGGACTTTTACCCTTAAAACACAGCTGCCTCTGTTTTTTACAGTTCCTTTGGCAGGGCTTTTACCTTTTAAAACACAATGCCCGTTTTATTTTCGTCTCCTTATGTGTCGCGCTTTTATTATCGTTCCTGATGTGTCCCCCCTCTGTTATTATCGTCTTTTATTTTGTCCCCGGGTCTTTTATTACAGTCTCCTGATGTTCCCCGCTTGTTTATTATCATTTTATTGTCCGCCTCTGTTTATTATCATTTCTGAAAGTGTCCCCGCTCTGTTTATTATCAGTTCCTTATGTGCCCCGGGTGTGGTTGTTAGGTTGGGTTGGTTTTTGTTTTGTTGTGTTTTCAGTTCTAAGATTATGTTTCATAATGAATGAAGGATAGGAGGGAGGATAAATGCATGTGTTTGTATGTTTCGTCTAGCATGATGAGCTTTTGTTTCTAATAAAATGACGATTATTTCTATGAGATTTATCACATTTCATATACTATGTTTGATCACTTACTGAAAATAGATCTTAATTTTGACTTTGGTTTTGTGATGCAGACACAAGTGTTGAGGAAATCTGTTTTATGATTTATCAAATATAGAGAAATTAAAAAAATTCAAAATAAATCAAATTTGTAATGCTGATGTATTCTGTAATATGGGTTCTCGGTCTTTTAATGACTTTATCTGTTAATGGAGGTTCTTCTTTACTTACTTACGTACACTCTACCTTATATCTTAGCTCCATCAGGCGTGCTTAGGGTCTTCACTGCAGATTCAGAGTCGTGCGGTCTTGGGCATGCACGACTTGCCTCACCACAGGACAGCTTGATGGAACTCTGCTCGCTGTTCACTGCGTCCATAACGCAATGTTGTCAATGGGTGGGCCTCGCTTTCTCTTTCCTTGCGGGTTCAATCCAGTCGCCTTGACCTATGTGATGTTGTCCGCGGCCTCGGCGTAGGATGTGTTCCGATCCACTGCCACTTTCGGTTTCTGTTGGTGTCTCCACAATTGGTCTCAGGATCTGTCGGCGCCTTTGCTCCTCATTTGCCAATTCTGTCAGGCCACCTGATGCGGAGGATCCCGCCGCAGGCATGTGTTGATGGTTGGTCCTGAAACTTGCGCTACCAGCCCTTTGGTGAGTCTCCAGGTCTCGAGCCCCATACAGCGCATAGGTCTTAAATTGGTGTTTATTACTGTATCAGGTTGGTTGTGAAGACGGTCGTTTTGCGCTCCATCCGATGGGCTTGAGGGTGGTGAATGCAAATCTTGCCATTGGTTATTATGGCCTGATGTCATTCTTCTGTACATCATGTCTTGTTGACACAAAGCTTCCTTGGTAGGTAAACTTTTCAACACATCTTATTCTGTTTTTCCCCTTGGCGACTTTGCGTCGCCTGGCTTGTGTTGGCTCTTTGGTCTTTGTCTTCACCGCGTTGTTCTCAAGCCAAGTGGTACTGGCTGTGCTGCGGTGGCTCTCGGTTTCTTCTCTGCATGTGGTGGAGGCGTTTGGGTCTGCAGCGATGTCTGTCCGCGAAATTAATGGTCCTCAAAGTTTCTGCTTGAGTGTCCACTGGATCCCGCATGGTGTGTCATCGCTTTCATCACCCAAGTCGTTCACAAGAGAGAAGATCAGCTGGTTGGAACATACATCCCTAAACGTTACACGGTGTTCACTGTGACGGGTCGACACACTTCGTTTGTGGAGAGTGACACGCCTTTGTGTCCTTGTACTGGGCTCTGTATGATTTTTACCTTCTTGAGTGGAATTCTATAGTTTCTATGTCTCAGGATTTTCACTTGTTACTTCTCTGGCCCACTGCTGTCGAATGAATTTTTGAAATCGAATAAAATTGATTGTAGATTGGTGACTGCCACTCATGTGACTGCTCGATGATGATTTCGTGCGGGGCTATCTGGTCGTCACTTGATCTTCATGATCGATATTCCTGCTGGTTAGTCTCTAAGCTTTTCTTACAGCTGCACGGTTACCTCTCTTGCGATGATTCTCGTGAAGTTATTATCTTGGTAGTGACAGCAGCTGTTTAAATCTACAGTTCTTTCACTCGCTGAGTTCTCCCTTCTTGGGTATCTTGCATGATGTAGCACTTTTTCCACTCTCTTTCGGCACTTCTCCTTTTCCCAGGCATATTGAAATAAGTCCATCAGGATGTCTGGCCGCGACATGTCTACTTCTGCCACTGAGCACTTACGGTGGGATGTTGTCAGTCTGGGGCTTTACTGTTCTTTGTATTCATGATTGCTTGAATGTTTTCTTACTTTGATGTCACGGACCGTAGCGTTCTATCCAGTATTCTACTTCCTCGATGAGGGAGGTTGGTGACTGGATGGCGTATCGCTGGTTGCTCGCTAAAAGTGTTCCTCCATCTGTCAGCTGCTTGTTGGTTGCTCAAGATGTTTCACATTATTCCCTTTCTCTGGTCGGTTTGTGTTGGTTTTTCCTACCGCCAGCTGACTTAGTTGTGGTGTAGAGGGTCTTCATATCATTCTTCTCCGCTGCTTCCCTGTGCTTGAGTGGCAGTACTTCTACTTGGTCTCGATTGTCACTTTGTGGCACTCTTCTTCACTTTCCTCTGTCTCGTTGTTTCTGTACTCTGTTGAAGACTTTTGTTTCTGATGCTCTTGTTCTGGGCTTGGATCCTATCTCTGGTTTTGTCTTCGTGTCTCTCTGATATCTTCTTGTTGGTTTCTTCCGTAGATCCTTGGTTTTGTGTGTCGTTTATGTATTCCTTGCAATTCTTGAGGTTTTTCATTTGGCTGTTGAGAAAATGTGTCAAATCCAGTTTGGCTTGTATGTTCCTTGAACAGCGCAGTTGCAATCTTTTTTTATGGTATATAAGTCGGACGTCATTTTTCTGCAGACGGCACTGTTTATGTTGTTGAGTTGGCTATGCTCTACAGTGTGTGGTGTCAGGTGTGTGTTTCCGGGAGTCTGTCTTTCTTCATGACTTCATGTCGGGAGTCGGTGGTGCTGGTGATGCAGTTTAAGAGCGTAGTTCGCTGTACCACATGCGCCAAAAAAGGGGTTGAGTGTTCCTGCCACAGAAGTAACGTGTCGAAGTCTAGTGTCTTCATGAGATTGGGCATGCGGGAACATGCCTGTGGAGGCAAACTGTCTCCAAACCCAACCAGCTAGTGGTAGGTATCGGTGACACTAGTCTTGCCTTCTCTCTTTGCAGATCCTTTATGTGTAGTGTGTATCCATTATTGTTTGTTTCTGAAATTGAGGAAGGACTCTGCTTATGGTCTGAGGCTTTGTTTTATTTTTTAATTCATGCCATCCTCTGTATTTCTTCATCAGTGTGTTATTCTTAGTTTTTTTTTGTAATTTCAATTTACGTCTCCGTATCTTCTTTCATAGTGCGTTTCTTTTCCATATCATCTTCATCAAAGTGTTGGTGAGTATTCATTTTTACTTGAAGTTTTTTTTGTTTCTGTAGGGCTGGGACACGTTTTTTCTGACCCTTTTTTGATGTGGAGGTTCAAAGCAGTCAGTGGTCCATCTTCTGTTCTAACCTACACGACGGTTATGGTGGTTTTCATGAACGTGAACCCGAGGAATGCATTTGAAGTCCCAGTGCCGTCGGAACCTTGCAGTTTAAGTTGTGGAGGTTCATATTCTGAGTTCTGCCATTCATGTTGTGTGCAAAGCGATAATTACGTTTCTAAATATTTGGAGTAAGACATGATTCGGAAATCTACTTGCAACGTGTTATACTTGACTTTGGATTGCTGTGCTTAAAATGTTGAAAATGCTACACTCAAAAGCCATTGGCATGCTCTTGGATACACTTATGCTCTCAGATTGAGTTCATCTGGTATTCAATATGGCCAGTGGACTTTTGCAATCAGCTTTTATCTGAAAGCTGTGTATGAACATGTCTTATTCAAACTGGGTGGAATGTGAAATCAGATGACTCTACTGTCCTCTCTTTCTCTGCGGCAATAACAAAAAGGGAATATGTCTGAGTTCATGAAAGCTGTAGAACCGTGGGAGTTCACACGGAGACACAACCTAGTGCTTTGCAGATGCGCCTGTCAGTCAATTGTGGCCGGAGGTAAATACCCATGCTCAGCAGTGGAGTTACAGCGACGACATTGTTACATGGCAGCTTGTCCACCAAATCATGGTCTGGTATAGCTGTGGACAACAAGGCATGGATTCAGGTTTGCAGAGGGTAGTGGATGACTGGAGTGCGCAGACCTTACAGGAATGGGAAAAAACCATCACACAAGATCATAATGGGAGTGGCATTAAGAGCAGACATTGTGACTCCAGCAGTAACACCCCCCCCCCCCCCCCCCCCCAAAACGCTTGATTCTGGACAGAATCACTGTTCATAGCAATGGGTGAGTGAAAGCTCACATGGCAAGACTGAATAGGATGCCGCCAAAATTGCTCCAGACAGCTTGAGAGGGAATCTGGCTTCTAGCCAAAGTCACTCACCATGGAAGCTGGAGCTCAGAGTTTGTAGAACTCGATCAGACCGATGATCTCAAGAAACTCTGAGGATTTCTGGTAAGTCGAGGGTCTTGAACCTAAAGGCATCTGGTAGAGGCAGCTGGGAAAGAGTTCCTGCTAGATCAGTAAAGGACGGTCAACCAAAACTTCATATGACTTGATTCCCAACATTGAGTAGGTGTACAATTGCAGTGCGGGCAAGGACATCATTAAAAAAAGCCCCGCACATGGAGGACGCCCACATCCAGAAATTAGACTGCTTGACTTCGGAATCCTGCCCAGTTGCCACAAAAAAAAATAACCCCCCCCCCCAAACTTTTTGCAGCAGAAGGACATCAAAGGAGTCATAACCTGGTTGTAGGCCAATCCCCATACAGTGTAAATCAGGGCTTGTCATTGGGAGTTTTTTTTCTTCTTACGTGGAATGCGTTCTCTGGATTTGTCTTCCTATTGGTTAGGTACTTCATACTTTTTACAACAATAAAGTCTAATTCAATGCGTGTGTTGTACCTGAAAGTTTTTGATCGGTGATACCATTGATTTATTGTTATAAATTAACTCTTTTGGATTGATTTTCGATGAGCTCAATTAAAATTTTAGTTACTTATGGCAATTCACTTGTGTGTTTGTTTACTAGCTCTTGATAAATCAAATAAGCTTCTAAAGGTTGTAAGACCCTCATCTTAGGTCTATATGTACTTAATATAAGACTAAGGCTGCAATGTCATTGAGACCCATGCATCACACACACAGTTCATTGATACTTCTAGCAAATGTACAGACAAACACATTACTTGCACTTAGAGCTAATGGACAGTCACACACCATTACTTTGCACTTCTAGCAAAATGTAACGACACATCCAAATTTCCAACACTTCTAGCATAATTGTACTGACACAAATTTCCTGCACTTATTGCAAATATGTTCAGACACCAACCTTACCATGCATCCTCTAGCAAAATGTAGACACACACAGAAAGTATTTGTTAAACAGCTATAATGTAATTAGAAATTGATGGGTTCAAAAATAGCAATTTTCTACAGTACCTCCTTTATTTAATTTCTATTTTTGTGTAAATGGCAGATTGCCTTTTTTTCCAGCTTGCACTTCATTTCTTCTATTAGTTATTTTCATTTCAGTGCAGAAGATGCCATGCTCTGCTACAGAGGCATTAAGGAAACAAACCTGAAGCAGCAGCATCAGACCAGGAAATTGAATTTGTTGGTTGAAACAAGTGAAGAGGGTTCTACAACATGCAATTGCCATGGCTGTGATACAGGATTTGGGTGAGCGAAAGTAAGCCTTGATCAAAGGTTCAAGAAATTAGCTTTTCAGTGTAAATGCTATAGGAAGTGTAAAGTAAATGTTTTTCAAAACAAATATGACTTCAGTAGAATGTTTATCTTCATCAAATTAAATGCTTGTCTGAGTAATGTTTAACTTTTTTTGTTTTGGGTATTTAGATTTTTGTGTGTGTGTGTGTGTGTGGGGGGGGTGGGAGGAGGATAGAGGGGGATGGGGGCGGTTCTGGGTGGTATGGAACATCAGTGACTGAGGATTTCGTTGCAACAGAATCATGGTGAGGAAGAACATTATGGATGATATTCACATTCCACCATAGGTATGCACCTATCACCTTTTCTTCAAACTTTCATTCCGTTAGCCGTAACAGGTCTTTTAAAGTTCAGGGATCAGTGATCGAGTGAAAAGTGCGATGTGCTTTCATAATTGCAAAAAGTTTCTATGCTGTCATTGAAATGATGGATGTATTAACTAAGACATTTCCTCGGTTCCATTTGTTTTATCTTGGTACAGATGTGGCATCTCCCTCTTTGTTTTCCCGATTCTAGAGCAAGAAACGAGATGTGGATGCAACCATAAACCATCATTTAGAAAGTGGGTGTGAGCATGGTACCCCACTAACTGAGCCTCAGCCGCACATCTTCAAAAGAGGTGTTGGTCTTGTAAAGACACCGCTTCAGAGGATTGGACTTTCAACATGAATTCATTGTGCGCAGGTTGTGAAATGATTAATAGATTGGATAGATGACAGGGTGGGACTCGTTTCTGTCATCGTCGTTGAAGAGGAAGCTGATATTTCAGAGGCTGACGTCGACAGGACTTTTTCTTTAAGCATCACTGCCCTCTGTTTATTATCTGTCTCCGGATGTGTACAGGACTTTCTACTTCAAACTTTCACCAGTTTTCGTCGCCAAAAACTTCTCACGCAGTTACATCGTGGGTGCGCCACACACCATGGTCGTTATATTGGCGATTTGGTGAAATAGTCCTAGCAGGTACATCGTGGGTGCACACACACCACATGGTCGTTATTTAGGGCAATTCGGTGAATTGGTCCATCGCACGTACATCGTGGGTTGCTCCACACACCCATGGTCTTTATTTAGGCGATTCGGTGAATAGTCTCGCAGTACGTAGTGGGGGTGGCCACAGGACCATGACTAATTGTCATAGATTTGCCTTTGTTTTTTTGCATTGTTTTTCTATGCATGCGCTATGTCTATGGGTGTGGGTGTGGTGTGTGTGTGTGTCGGGTGTGGTGTGTGTGTGGGTGTGATGGTTGCGTGTATGTGTGTGTGTGTGTCTGTTGTCTCTCTGTATCTTCTCTCTCTCACTCTCTCACACACACACACACACACCACACACATGCGAAGTGCGAAGTGCGTAAGGATTAAAAGAAAAGAAGACATCGTTCTGCAGATGAAAATGTGTATCAAACTAGCGGAGGCAGTTAATGTATAACCTATCAGCGCACTGACTATGCAAGAACCGCAATCTAACATTGTCATTAATAACAAGGGGGTGATAAAGAATGAAAGGCTGATAAAAAAACCGTTGTAATTTTCATTTCTCTGTTTGAAATAGAAAATCAACTTTGTTTCACCAAAATATAAATAACATGCATGACTAGATATATGACACAGATCCATTGTTGCAGCTGTTGAACTTTGGAGAAGAACTTTCTTCCAGACAAGTGGAGAGATCCAAGTTGCAGACATCTCCTTAGGGGGCTCAGGGAGGAAACGGAAAAATGTTTGCAGAACTAACATGGTGTGCTCTTTGCAGAGCAAGCGGAATACAGCTGCATGCATGATCAGGGGCACTGTCAGACTCAGGGGCAAAGTCATATGTCTCATCAGTCCACTTGCAGAAGCTCTGACAACTTGCAACAACAACAAAAGAACCATATCTGTAACATTCACACTATCACAAAAGAAACAAATACTTATATCTTTGCAAAGTCATATTACTATAATGACTGAAGATTTTTAGCCTGCAATGTTTTTACCCACTACTTATTGTTCAGCATTATGTGTGTATGTGTTGTGTTGGTGTGTGTGTATCTCACAAGCTAAGAATGCATAAATATGTGAGCACATAGACATAGGTATATGAGCACATTTTTATTTGACACATTCAGACATCTAAATACTGCAACAATTATAATTTAATGTTGTATACACCAACAAAACTCTCCCCATCCACTCGTGCGCACACAGATCATCATTACCGGGTTCATACATCGTTGTGTCGTGTGCTGTGTCGTGGTGTGTTCTGTGTTTCTATTTCAACCTTACCATTTGATTGTACTATGGCACATATGGTTCCTTCTTCTTCAGTTAGGTTCATCACTCTGACTGGTCTCCCGTCACCATCCGTGTTTGTATTGTTTACAATTCAGTGCTTCTTGGGGGCTGGAAAAAAAAAAGAAAGAATTATTAACGTTTCCTTTCCTGTTCCGTTTTGTGTTTCTGTTTAGTATGTGTAATATACTGTAAAGTGGCATGCTTGTCTATGCTCAGTGTGTCGTGTGTAAGTATATGCATAAAATTCAAATGTATTGTGTCTTTACTTTTTGTGCATCAATTCTGACGTCTATCAATTCTCGCTTTGATCGTTGATCAATGAACACCATGCACATTATGGTCTTTTCTGACTGCTCAAAGGTATGAGGAATAATGACTTGCGGGGGAATACTTACAAGTTTAGTGCTTCAACTGCATAATCTGGTTCAGACTCCTGGCATCATTCCTGGGATTCAAAATATGTTTGAGACATTCCATTATGGTTGCACACGTTGAAATTATTCTTATGTACCTTTTTAATTTATGGTTCCCAAAATACACATTTTGTTTGATCTAACCATCAGTTTTCAGCTCTATAGCTGTGTGCATTGATTTGCTGTATGCAATAAATTGGACTTGCTTTCATGTACTTTCAGGCGATAAAGCCTTGTTATGCTGTGGAGTGATTGTAACAATTACCATGAATTTATTACTGTAGCCCTAACTCACCTGAAATTAGGTTTCACATGCTAAAATTAAAATGATAGAACACAAACGCAGAATGTTAGGAACTAGTTACATCGTCCTAATACGACAACTATGTGAGGACTCGTTTGACCACAGATCATGTATATATATAGAGGCGTGAGCAATATGTGTTGAAGAGATCGAGCCTGTTATGGAATGCAGCTGTAACATTATGTTATACAATGAGAGGTAGGTAATCAGAAAATGTGATTGTATACTTACTTTGATTTCTCTGCGAAACTTCAGCACGTGGCGGATCTGGACTTTTCCACTGGCCTCGGCAGGCTTCTGTGGTGGAATGTGAACGTCAGTAAACCAACGCGTACATCTATTTTGCCACACGGCTTGTTCTGTCGAGTTATTAGATGTATGCTGCACTCAGTGTGTGGAAAACTTTCATTAACTGTGTAGTGATAAGCACGCATAGTTTCTTCTTTGTGAGTATGGGTGTGTGGGCTCCACACGACGTACGGCCAGCATTGTTCCTTCTTGGCACTGTTATGGGGTGTGTGCACCCACGATGTTCGGCCCGCACAGTTACTTCTTTGGCAGTAATGGGTGTGTGTGCACCACAGAAAGTAACAGGAAGGCTATACTCGATGTGCTTAGTTGTTTGATTATTTGTTTATTAAAGGCAAATTGGCATCATTTTTGGGTAGTAAGCCTGCTCAGCCCTGTACTACCAAAGTCTTAAAATTTTCTGTAAGATTTTTTGCACAATAACTGAAAATATGATACCATTTAAATAAAAGTTTGGGTGCTTTTGCAACCACGGTGTTCGGAAGGGTTAATGCACAGCTGCCCTCTGCTTTATTATCAGTCTCGGTTTGTGTCAGCGCTCTGTTTATTCTCATGTCTCCTGTTGTGTACCAGACTTCTTAAATCTAAAGCACAGCAGCCCTCTGTTTATTATCAGCCTCCTGTTGTCGTCAGGACTTTTACCTTTAAGCACAGCTGACACTCTGTTTATTATCAGTCTCATTATGTGTCAAGGGACTTTTGACCTTTAAAGCACAAATGCCTCTGTTGATTATCAGTCTCCTTATGTGTCGCGCTCTGTGTAATTATCAGTATCCTGATGTGCTCCGCGCTCTGGTTATTATCAGTCTTTTACTGTTCTGTCCGCGCTCTGTTTATTATCAGTCTCCTGATGTGTCCGCGCTCTGTTTTATTATCAGTCTAATATGTGTCCGCTCTCTGTTTATTATCAGTTTCTGAATGTGTCCGCGCTCTGTGTTATTATCAGTTACTTTATGTGTCCGCGCTATGTTAATTATAAGTCTCTCTAATGTGTCCGCGTCTCTGTTTATTATCAGTTCTCATTTTGTGTCCGCGCTTTTTCTGTTTATTTATCAGTATCCTTTATGTGTCAGCGCTCTGTTTATTATCAGTCTCCGTATGTCTGTCCGCGCTTAACTGTGTTTAGTACGAGTATCCTTATGTGTCCCCGCGCTCTCTTTATTTTCAGTTCTCCTTATGTGTCGCGCTTCTTTATATCAGTTCTCCTGATGTGTACGCGCTCTGTTTATTTTCAGTCTCCTGTGTGTCCGCGCTCTGTTTATTATCAGTCTCAGTTTGTGTCCGCGCTCTGTTTATTCATCAAGTCTCCTGATCGTGTCCTGCGCTTGTGTATTATCCAGTCTACTGTCTGTGTCCAGGACTTTACCATAAAGCACAGCTGCCCTCTGTTTATTATCTGTCTCATGTTGCTCGATCGAGCTCTGTTTATTATCAGTCTACCTTTGTGTCCAGGACTTTTACATTAAAGCACAACTGCCTATGTTTATTATCAGTCTCCTGACTGTGTCCGACGCTTGTTATTGTCTGTCTCGGATGTGTCAATGGACTTTTATTTAATGCACAACTTGCCCTTGTTTATTTATCAGTCTCCTGAGTGTGTCCAGACTTTTACCTTTAGTGGAAACATGAAATCTGTTCTCTGTCTCCTTGTTTCTTTCTTTGAGGTACTGTTTATTCAGTCAGTAATTTTTCATTCTGTATTTTGTTGTTGTTGATAAAAACAGTTGGGTTGAGATTGTGTATGCTATAGCCTATAACTTTTTTGAGGGGGTGATCTCATGTTGTGGGAAGAATGAAAATATTTGAATGGTCTTCATTGCTGGTGGGAGTGTCCACATTAAGGCAGACAGGTTTTACCATGTCAGCTCTCAGCGCACCTGTCCCTGCAGGAAGCATGATGGCATAGATTGAGGAGGCCAGAATAATGCTACAAAGAGAAACACGGCATTCCCTGACAGTGGCTGCCCGTAGTGTTCTCCCCATCATCCTTCGCCTGTCATGTTAGCTGCTGTTGTTCGAGTGTATCTGATCTGCTTGGGGTATGCAATCATTTAATGCAGCATTTCTGATTCTAATCTTGTGAATCTGAGAGTATCTCCTAGTCTGGCTTGAAGTATTGAGAGGAGTGCTCCGGAGTCTGGGAAAGTATGTTTCGGTTGCAAGGGCTTAATTGATCATGGGGCATTTTTCCATCTGATTAGTAGAATTTTATGATTTGCAGGTCTTTGACAATGATTCATGTTTGTATTTTTTGTCTTGCTGAAAATAATGTTATCCTGTTCATGCAAGATTCTTTGTTGATTGGTGTTGATGTCATAGATTTTTGATCTTGTCATGGAATTTTGTTCGGGTTACTGAGCGAAAAAAAAACCTCTGTTAGTATGGAAATTGTGATGATTATAAGTGCTGTTGTATGACCATAGAAGTCTTGTAATGGTTCAGTGGTAAAGATGGTAAATGTATAGTCACATATCAGACAACTGTATCATAGAATTTAGACCTTGTGAAGATGTTTCAGGCTATCAAAGCTGTCAATTTTCAGATTGTTTTTGTTGCGGGTTTATCTTGTTCTGTTGGATGCCATTCCGTGTTTGGTATATTTCATTACTTTTATAATTAGGTCAATGCACAAGCGATATTTGTTAAAATTCAGAAAACTCATTGAACAGGACCCTAGAGGGGTCACATAGTTAAATGACACTTGACAGTATTTGGATGTGCGCAGTCTGCCTGCTGTTCTCAGGGATTGGGATGTCAATGGCTTCTTGAGCCCTGTTCAGCCCACCCATATGTTGCATGGGGTACATGTTTCAGTTTCAGGCATAGGTGAAGGTGGGGAAGGAAAGGTGACGGACTCTGTCTTCATTAATGCATGCACAGACTCAGACAAATGTTCCTAGCAGTTCTTTGATCCTTGTGGCATTTAGGATACCAGGGTTTATATTGTTCCTTTTTTTTTCTTTTAAACAGTAATTTTAGGCAGTAAGTTATTATATTCTGTACAATTTCATTTTTCTAAATGTGCAGCTATGTTTAATTTTAGTTAGGTCAGTCAACTTGAGCTTTTTTTTTACCCACCCACCCCCTGTCCGTTACAGATCTGTGCACTTTGAATAGACTTTTCTGGCGTGCAGCTCATTCCAGATGTTCTGTCAAAATCGGTTCTCCAGTTGAAGGAGATCAAGACAGTGGGAGAGGAGATAATACTTTTCAATCCTGACCTTTTTAGTGTCGCTGCATGCATTTTCATCGCATAATGAATCTAATGAAATCCAAAAGTGTAATTGTTACAACTGATGTTAATTGTGGGTTTCTGATAATAACATGGCCAAAAAAACTTTGGCAGGTGTTACCTACATTTGATTTGGAAAGTTAGATCCTTTTAAGAATGAGATGAAATCAAGCACCTGTTCCTATGTTACTTAATTTGGATGAAAAATATTTTTTAAAGCGTTTGAAACAAAATTTCTCGTTTCATTCTTTCATTTTTCAACTCATGTTTTTAGCTTCGTGACTGTTAACCAACAGTACTTTTTTTATAAAATCTATTTACCACATCGGTATCTACCGTTTGGGTATCCATGGTCACTTTTCATTGGATCCTGTGGCATTTGTTTACTGTATAGTACAGTGACCAAACGTATGGGAATTTGCAAGAGTTACCCTGGTCTGTTTCTCCGTAGCTGCAACTGGTAAAAAGGAGCGTTTCATGATTTGTCTTTTAGTCTTATTTACCAAATGACTGTGGTCCGTTCTCAGCAAGGTCCACACTCCCATGCCAAACATGGAAGGAAAGTTTAATTGCCCCATCCTTGAGATTAAAAAAAAAAATGTTATGTGAGTGGTAATTGCAATTTCATGGCCTTCTTGTGGGATACTACTACCCAAAGCTGCACCTGCACATTTGGAACGGCAAACTTGATTGTTTTTCCATAGCTCATGAAAAGATTATCAATTTATCTTTTTCGTGTCATCATCATGCATTAAGGCAACAGAAAAGTTTATGATCATCATTGTATTACATCTGTACTGTATGTATTTGTTGACTGCTGACTAATGCTATACTGTAGATAACGGTGACAGAACTGTGTAGTAAACTGATTTAATTTTTTTTTCCATTTGTTCCGAGTACATACAAAACAATCAAACAAAGAAAAAAACAAAACTTTCAATGCAACATACTTGTACATCCATGCACAAACATACACCAAAACACCGACTTTCGTGCCTTTGGCCTATTGTCAAGTGGTTGGGTACAAAACAACCTTCATTTTTTCCCCCCTTCTTTTACATATGTAAAATCAGGTGAAAGGTTTAGAACAGTAATCTAGTTAGCGATATCAGGGTTTGAATACAATTCTCGAAAGTTGACTTGCATGCAGTGAAATTCAGGATAACCGTATTTTTTCGTTCTCTGTAACGGTAATGTGTTTTTTGATCATCTTTGAAGATGATTTTGAATTATTTAAATCTGCCAGGTGTGTAGACTGAATTTCTTTGATTCACAATCAATTTGAGTATGAGTGAATTGCTTCTATTCTGTATAATTTCACATCATTACCCCATGTTGCTTATAGGGGATAGCTCATGAGTAAGTTTGTCCTTGTTGAGGGAGAGCATTCTGTTTGTTACATGCTGTACCCTTCTGTCCATCTTTCTGTCAGACATGATGATTTATTAAAATGCCCAATATTGGCTAATTTTTGTTGTTGCTTTCATTAGACATTGTGAGTAAACATTTTGCAGAGTATGGATGTGTATGCCATACAGTTCTTTCCTTTTCTTCTTTTTTTTTTTATTCTTTTAAAGAAGAAATTAACAGAACTGAAAATAAATGTGTTAAAATGTTCATCAGCTACTGCCCCAGAATTTTTTCTTTTATCTACCTTTATCCTGATTGGTGGAAATAAAACTATACCCTGCCCTGAAGGAAGCAATTTTCTTTTATCTACTATATCCTGATAGGTGGAAATAAAACTCTACCCTGGCCTGAAGGAAGCCAATTCTTTTATTACTATATCCTGATTGGTGGAATAAAAATATACCCCTGGCCTGAAGGAAGCAATTTTCTTTTATCTACTTTATCTGATTGGGTGGGAAATAAAACTCTACCCTGGACCTGAAAGGAAGCAATTTTCTTTTATCTAATACTTTATCCTGATTGGTGGAAAATAAAACTATCCCCCTGTCCATGAAGGAAACAATTTTCTTTTATCTACTTTTATCCTGATTGGTGGAAATAAAAACTCTACCTGGCCTGAAGGAAGCATTTTTTTTATCTCTTTATCCTGATTGGGGGATAAAAATAAAACTCTTCCCCTGGCACAGATGGAAGCAATTTTCTTTTATCTACTTTATCCTGATTGCGTAGTGGAAATAAAAAAACTCTACCCCTGCCCTTAAGGAAGCAGACTTTTCTTTTATCTACTTTATCCTGATTGGTGGGAAATAAAACTCTAACCATGGCCCTGAAGGAAGCAATGTTCTTTTATATACTTTATTAATGATTTGGTGGAAATAAAAACTCTACCCTGGCCTGAAGGAAGCAATGTTCTTTTATCTACTTTATCCTGATTGGTGGAAAAAATACTCTACCCTGCCCTGATGTAAGCAATGTGCTTTTATCTACTTTATCCTGATTGGTGGAAATAAAACTCTACCCCTGGCCCTGAAGGAAGCAATGTTCTTTTATCTACTTATCCCTGTATTGGTGGAATAAAAACTCTACCCCTGGCCCTGAGCCGATGCAATGTTCTTTATCTACTTTATCCTGATTGGTGGAAATAAAAAAACTCTACCCTGGCCCTGAAGGAAGCAAGTTCTTTTATCTACTTTATCCCTGATTGGTGAAATAAACTCTTACCATGGCCCTGAAGGAAGCAATGTTCTTTTCTTTGCTTGCTTGTTTGTTGTGGTAAGCTTTGTAAAAAACCTTGTCAGGCACACCAAGTTAAGGATACAGCACATGTGACAGGCGTCATTTCTGTTTGATACAGTTAAGGTCGTGTTTGTTTGTTGTTGTAAGCTTTGTAACCTGTAAGGCACACCAGTTAAGGGAATCCTGCCACATGTGACAAGCGTCATTTCTGTTTTGTACAGCTAGGAAGTGTTCTGTTTGTTGTTGTAAGCTTTGTCACCTGTCAGGGCACACCAGTTAAGGGATCCAGCATCATGTGAAAGGCGTCATTTATGTTTTACAGTAGGACGTGTATGTTGTTGTTGTAAGCTTTGGCACCTGTATGGCAACAGTTAAGGAGGATCCATGCACATGTGACAGGCGTCATTTCTGTTGACAGTTAGGCACTGTGTTGTTTGTTGTTGTAAGGCTTTGTCACTGTCAGGCACACCATTAAGGATCCAGCACATGGGACTGGCTGTCATTATGTTGTACAGTTAGGACGTGTGGTTTATTGTTGTATGCTTTGTCACTCTGTAAGGCCCCACCAGGTTAAGGGATCCAGCTCATGTGACAGGCGTCTTTTCTGTTGTATCTAGTAGGACGTGTAGGGTTTGTTGTTGTAAGCTTTGTCACTGTCAGAGCTCACCAGTTAAGGGATCAAGCACATGTGACAGGCGTCATTTCTGTTGCTACAGTAGGTCGTGTATGTTTGTTGTTGTTAAGCTTTTGTCACCTGTCAGGCACACCAGTTAAGGGATCAGCACATGTGACAGGCGTCATTTCTGTTGTACAGTTGGTCGTGGTTGTTTGTTGTTGTAAGCTTTGTCACCTGTTGGCCACCAGTTATGGGACTCAGCACATGGTGACAGGCGTCTTTTTCTGTTGTACAGTAGGACGTGTTTTGTTTGTTGTGTTGTAAAGCTTTGTCAACTGTAAGGCACACCAGTTAAGGGATCCTGCCAATTGTTGACAGTCGTCACAGCCTTTTCTGTTGTACAGTGGTCGTGTATTGTTTGTTGTGGTAAGATTTGTAATCCTGTCAGGCTCACAGTTAAGGTTCGCACATGTGAAAGGCGTCATTTCTTGTTGCTACAGTAGGACGCTGTTTGTTTGTTGTTGTTAAGACTTTGTCACCTGTCAGGCACACCAGTTTAAGGGGATCCAGCCATGACAGCGTCATTTCTGTTGTACAGTAGGACGTGTATGTTTGTTGTTTGTAAGCTTTGTCACCTGTTCAGGCACAACAGTTTAGGGATCCAGCAATGGGTAAGGCGTCATTGCTGTTGTAACAGTTGGACGTGGTTTGTTTGTTGTTGTATGCTTTGTCACCTGTCAGGCACACCAGTTATGGGATCCAGACAACATGTGACAGGGTCTTTTCTGTCTGTACAGTAGGAACGTGTATGTTGTTGTGTAAGCTTTTGTATCTGTCAGGCACACCAGTTTAAGGATCCAGCACATGTTGACAGGCGTCATTTTGTTGTACAGATAGGAGTGTTTGTTTGTTGTTGTAGATTTGCTAACTGTCAGGATAACCAGTTACAGGGATCCTGCCACATGTGGAAAGGGCGTCATTTCTGGTTGTACAGCTAGGACGTGTATGTTTGTTGTTGTAAGATTTGTCACCTGTCAAGGCACACCAGTTAATGGGATCCAGCACATGTGACCAGGCGTCATTTCTGTTGTACAGTAGGACGTGTATGTTTGTTGTTGTAAGGCTTTGTATATGTCAGGCACACGAGTTAAGGGATCCAGCACAAGGTGACGGCGTCTTTTCTGTTGTCCAGTAGGACGTGTATGATTTGTTGTTGTAAGCTCTTTGTCACCTGTCAGGCACCAACCGTTAAGGATCCAGCACATGTGACAGCGTCAATTTCTGTTGTACAGTAGAGTGTATGTTTGTTGTTGTAGCTTTGTCACCTGTCAGCACACAGTTAAGGGATCAGCTCATGTGACAGGCGTCATTTCTGTTGTACAAGTTAGGATTGTGGATGTTTGTTGTTGAAAGCTTTGTCTCCTGTCAGGCACACAGATAAGGGTTACAGAAACATGGACCAGGCGTCATTTCTGTTGTACAGTAGGACGGTGTTATGTTTGTGTTTGTTTAGCTTGTCACTGTCAGGCACACCAGTTAAGGGTTCCTGCACTTGTGTCAGGCGTCATTTATCTGTTGTACAGTAGGAACGTGTATGTTTGGTGTTGTAAGCTTTGTCACCTGTCAGGCACACCTGTTAAGGGATCCATCACATGTGACAGGTTCTTTGTAACAGTAACGTGTATTTTTGTTGTAAGCTTTGTACCTTCAGCACACCAGTTAAGGGATCCAGCACATGTGACAGGCGTCATTTCTGTAGTAGAGTAAGTTTGTTTGTTTAAGCTTTGTCACTGTCAGGCCACCATTAAAGGGATCCAGCATTGACAGGCCGTCATTTTCTGTTGTACGTTAGGACCTTATTTCCTTTAAGGATCCGCACAGTCAGGGTAATGTCAGAATGTCAGGTGTATTTTGTTTGTAGCTTGCACCTAGACCATTAGGGTTCTGTACTTTAGGCTCACCTGTTACAGTAGATTCATGTGTAAAGCTTTGTCACCTGTCAGACACAGTTAGGACGTATGTTTGATGCGTCAAGCTTTGTACGTAGACGGTATGTTTGTTCGACTTGTAAGCTTCATGTTACGGTCGGCACAGTAGGGTTCGTGTGCAGGCGTATTTGTTGTATGACAGTTAGGTCACTGTTAAGCGTTTTGCACTGTAGGCACCAGTTAGGATCAGACTGTTGAGTTTGTACCTGTCAGCAACCAGTAAGGATCCTGTTTACATTAGCTCATTCTGTACACATGGACTGATTTTGTTGTAGAGCTTTGTCACTGTCAAGGACACCAGTGTAAGTATCCACACTTGTCAGGCTCATTCGTTACAGTCAGACTGTGACGTTTGTTGTTTAACTTTGTCACCTCGGACAGTATAAGATTGGTACATTGTACATGTCAGTACTCGTTAAGGACCGTGTATGTTTTTGTAGTAAGTTCTGTGCACCCAGTTAAGGTCCAGCATTGTAAGGTTTTCACTTGAGTAGCACGTGTATGGTCGTGTGAATTTTCTGTAGCGTCAGGCGTATTAGGCGTAAGCTTGTCATGTCATGCACCTGTAAGGTCAGATTGTGAGGTTTCTTGTACAGTAGGCGTATGCTGTTATGAAGCTCACTGCAGGCACCCATTTTGTTGTAATAGTCATGGACAGGTTTTGCGTAGACGAGTTTTGTTGTAAGTCGCACTGTCAGGAACCGTTGGTCGCACATGGACGGCGTATTTTGTTGTACTGTACGTGTATTCGTTGTTAAGGTTCATCATAGGCAACCATTAGTCAGACAGTGAAGGATTTTGTTGTAAGTTAAGCTGTTGTCTGACTGTAAGTATGTCACTTGAGGCACACAGTTAGGGTCCAGACTTGACGGGTCATTCTGTTGTAATTAGACGTGTATGTTGCTGTTAAGCTTGCACTGTCAGGACCATTAGGATCCACATGGACAGCGTATTTCTGTTGTCAAGTGTGTATTGTGTACTTCACTGTCAGGCACACCAGTTACAGGGACAGTTTCTGTTGTACAGAGGCGTATGTTTGTTGTGAAGTAAGTTTCACCGTCAGGCACACCAGTTAGGATCCACATGACTGACACGTCATTTCTTGTTATAGGACGTGTATGTTTGTTGTTTAAGCTTTGTCACCTGTCAGGCACACCAGTTAAGGGATCCCACATGTGACAGGCGTCATTTCTGTGTGTAGGACGTGATGTTTTTGTTGTAAGCTTTGTCACCTGTCAGGCACCAGTTAAGGGATCAGCACATGTACTGGCGTTTTTGTTGTACAGTAGGACGTTTGTTTGTTGTTGTAAGCTTTGTCACTGTCAGGCACACCAGTATTAGGGATCCAGCACATGTGACAGCTCATTTCTGTTGTACAAGGATGACAGTTGTATTGTAGCTTTGTACTTGTCACACGTCAGGATCAGCCTATTAGGACCAGCAATGTGACAGCAGTATTCTGTATGTGGGTAGTTTTGTTGTGTAGCTTTGTCTGTTAGGCCACCTTGTAAGGGTCCAGACATGTGACAGGCGTCATTTCTGTTGTACATAGGACTTGTTTGTTTGTAGACTTTGTCACCTGTTCAGGCACACCAGTTAAGGGATCCGCACATGACAGGTCATGTTTTGTTGTACAGTAGGACGGTATGTTTGTTGTGTAAGCTTTGTCACTAGGACACCATTAAGGGATCCAGCACTGTGACAGTGTGAATTTTGTTGTACATGAACGTTATTTGTTGAAGCTTTGTGCCACTTTCGGCCCAGTTAGGGATTCGATGTGCGGTTTCTGTAGGCAGTAGGATGATTTTCAGTTGTGTAAGCTTTTACCTGTCAGTGAACATTTTTGGACCTGTCACCTGACAGGGTCATTCCTGTTAAGGTCAGGACTGTGATGTTGTTTTAGCTTGTCACCGTCAGGACACCGTTGTTAAGGGATTCCAGCCATGGACAGTGGGATTTCCTGCTGTCAGAGGCGTATTTTGTTGTTGTAAGCTTTGTCACCTGTAGGCCCAGTTAAGGATCCTGCACTGTGACAGGCGTCATTTCTGTGTACAGTGTACGTAGTGTTTTTGTTGTTTGTAACTTGTCACCTGTCGTACAGTTGGATCCACATGTGACAGGCTCATTCTGTTGTAAGTAGGACGTTTGTTTTTGTAGTGTAGCTTTGTCACCTTGTAGCACACCTTAAGGGCCAGCACATTACAGGTCATTTGTGACGTATTTCGTGTGTTGGTTGTGTAAGTTTGTCTCTGCTAGCACCGCAAACGGGATCCACACATGTACAGGCGTCATTTTGTTGTGTAGGACGTGTATGTTTGTTGTTGTAAGCTTTGTCACCTGTCAGCACACCAGTAAGGATCCGTACAAGTGACATGTCTGTTTAGTACTTTGTAAGTGTGTTTTGTAGTTGTAAGCTTGTCACCTGTCAGGACACACAGTTAAGGGATCCATTCATGTTACAGGCGCATTCTGTTGTACAGTAGACTGTATTTGGTATTGTAAGGTTTGCACCTGTCTGCACACAGTTAAGGATCCCAATTGACAGGCGCATTTGTTGCATTAAGTGGATGTTGTTTGTTGTTGTAGCTTGTCCCTGTAGGCACACCTAAGGAAGTCCAGCTCATGTGACAGGGTTCTGTTGTTTAGTGGAGTGTATTTGTTGTGCACCTTAGGGACCAGTCATGGACACGTCACCGTTAAGGGACAGCAACGTGTAGTTTTGTTGTGTTTGTCACCTCAGGCACATGTTATGGTTCAGCATGTACAGGCGTCATTCTGTTTAGATAGACGATGTTTGTTGTATGCTTTTCACTGTCAGTGACCAGTTGGTCCGCAATTGACAGTCACTGTCAGTAACAGTTAGTGGATCGCACTTGACGTTTACGTTCAGCCAAGTAGATATGTTGTGAAGCGTTTTGTTGTGTAGACCGTTTAGGGTCGCAGACAGTCGCTTCGTACCATTAAGGGATCGTATGTTGGTATATGTTGTTCACCTGCAGGCACACCAGTTAAGGGATCCAGACATGGACAGGCGTTTCTGTTGTACAGTGAGGAGTTTTTGTTGTAAGTGCCCTGTCGACCAGTAAGGATTACCTGTACACGTCATTTCTGTCTGTAGGCGTGTATTTTGTTTGTAAGTTGTCATTTTGTCGAACTTAGGGATCAGCATGTGACAGGTCATTTCTGTTGTACATGACGGTATGTTTTGTTGTAACTTGCACTGTAGACTCTTGTAAGGGTCCTGGCACAGTAGGCATTCTGTTGTAGTAGGCGTTATGTTTGTGTGTATTTGTCACCTGTGCACAGTTAAGGATCCAGCACATGTGACAGCGCATTCTGTTGCATGACGTGTAGTTTGTTGTTGTAAGCTTTGTCACCTGTCAGCCACCAGTTAAGGATCAGCACATGTGACAGGCGTCATTCTGTTGTACAGTAGGACGTGTATTTGTTGTTGTAGCTTTGTCACCTGCAGGCACACCAGTTAAGGGATCCAGCACATGTGACAGGCGTCATTTTATTTTTGGTTTTGATACCCAGTATAGGGTACGTGGGATGTTTGTTGTTGTAAGCTTTGGGGTCACCTTCAGGCACACCTGTTAGGGAAACCGCCCTTTTTGACGGGTATTTCGGTTGTCACGTAGGCGTTATTTGTTTTTTTCGTTTGTCACTAGTCCA
>JAFLJL010004661.1:0-7500 GCA_018398815.1 Conus ventricosus
GTAATCAAAACGGTCACACCGTAATGTTCTCATGCATAGCTGATGCACTTGTACCATAGTGTTCAAGTGTTTTGGCTGTTCGGATGATCCCTGGAGTCTTTTAGCCAGGTACGACAACAACAACAACAACAACAACAACAACAACAACATTTCAGAAATTGCATCTGTCATTATTTAAAATGTCTGTTTTCAAATGGTGTTATTTACTAAAATTCGATTGCATAATTTCATCTGAAACCATTGTAATTGTATTGGTTTCATTTTCTGCATTTTATTCAGGACTGCTGTCCACTCAATATGGGTATTTAAGTTCTGTTCCCAACGCATAAAAGATACGATGTTGAACCAGCCGCCGTGGCGAAGTGGTTAGCGTCGCAGACTCCCGGCTGGGAGGTCGTGGGTTCGAATCCCATCAGAGTCATGTGGGTTTTCTGCCCCGACCGGCTCCTACCCAGAGTTGAGTTTGCTGCGGACTCAGTTGGGAAGACTGGGACCACACAGTCGAGTTTCATCCACTTAATGGATGCGTTTCTGAGAGTGTTGCTCAAATTTCATGACCAACACTGCAGGTGCCTGTATCTCTCGGGCCTGGTTGACGCCGGGATATATTATGAAAGGAAGCGTAGAGTACAGCCCTGTCATGTAGTCTCAGACCGGAATGGAAATCCGCAGCATCATCTTAATCATCCTCATTCTCATTGATCAGCATAAAAAAAAATGTCTCAAATTCTGTGGCCCTTCATGCCCTGCTCTCATGGTGACCTTAATTCCGATGTCCTCTCCACGTCTGTGGCCTTGGTTTGGTTCCGTCGGGTCACCGGTATCGGCGAATTCTTAGGGGCTGTCGTTGGACGGACGTGGTGGCGCCCTCCGGAGGGAGAGCTCACTCGCGCCGGCTCCGCGATTAAGCAATTATTGTCATCAGTAGGGGGCTTAGTAGGTGGTGTCCTGCGTATGTTAGATCAGAACAGGCGCCACTGAACACCACCGAAGTGACTCGGCAGCAGTGCAGTGTCTCCTCCGGTGGGTTGCCTCTTGACGACTTGACATTGACTGCTCCCTGTGGATTGCTGGTGCCGGGGCTGCGGCGGGCCGACCAGGCTTTGGCTGTGGACGGGGTGACGGAATGAGCGGGCGTGGGTGCACTGCCTCTGAGGTGGCGCAGAGGTTGGGACAGCAAAAAAAAAAAGAAAAAAGAAAGAAAAAGATACGATGTTGAGGATTTTTATCACCCCTAATAGGATGCTATAGTATAACCGCGAACCTTTTTGAGCTCTTGTAGTTAACTGCATGGCTTTGGTTTCTCAGTCACTGCTTTTCTCTTGGATATCTATGTTTTGCTTCTTGTTGTATGTCTTGATTGTATATAAACAGCATCGGCGTTCCAAAAATGTACGAACATTTCTGATAGTGTTCTGTGACTTACGAATGCGCCATTGCTCTGCGTGGTTATAATTAATATTTATTCATGTTGTAATCCAAAACATTATTGTTATTGTAAGCTGAATTCAACAGTAACAAGACAAAGACTGCATGCCTGAGAGAGAGAGAGAGAGAGAGAGAGAGAGAGAGAGAGAGAGAGAGAGAGAGAGAGAGAGAGAAGAGAGAGAGAGAGAGAGACAAAGAGAGACAGAGGCACAGAGAGAGACAGAGAGAGAGAGAGAGTCTCAAAGCCAAGGTAAAGACGTTCGCACATTTCATACAGTGAGATATTTACTGTTTGCTGAAACACAACAAAGATGGAGTCTTGTGTAATTCAATGTAATTAGACACTTCAGACTCTCAGGAGTTTCAAAGCCTTTATAAATGGTCTAAAGACAAACACAAGCTTCCATAAAAGAAACTGCTCCCATGAAAAGAAACATATGCAATTATGTCTGACGAGTGTGTGGCCATATAACAGCAAAGGCATCAAACGCATTAAGACGTTGTGTGTGTGTGTGTGTGGTGTGTGTGTGTGTGTGTGGTGTTGTGTGTGTGTGTGTGTGTGTGTGTGTGTGTGTGTGTGTGTGTGTGTGTGTGTGTGTGTGTGTGTGTGTGTGTGTGTGTGTGTGTGTGTGTGTGTGCGTGCCTGCATGCATGCATGCATGCTTGTGATAGCGTCTCTTTCTATGAGTGTCTGTATGTGTGTCTGTGTCTGTGTGTGGATGTATGTGTCTCGGGAATGCTCCAAAAACAAAAAGCAACCGAGGAACACAACAACAACAACAACCACAACTGTGTGCGTATATGAGAGAGAGACAGACAAGCAGACACACAGACGGACAGACAGTCAGCCAGCCAGTCAGCCAGCCAGAAGGACGGACAGACGGAGACAGTCAGAGACAAAGACAGAACGAGAGAGACAAAGGGAGAGGGGCAACGACGGCAACAGAGACAAAAAGAGAAAGAAAAAGAATTGCTGGGAGTCATTTCATCTCCGCTGATGCGAAATCACTTCATCTCCATTCCAGCTTCGAGAAGCCCACCAACTGAGATTAAAACAACGAACCTGCTTAGGTTTACAGCTGTTCAAAGACTTCATCTTCGGATGACACAAATGTAGTTCTTTCTTCCTCCGGCACCAGAGTCGACAGCACTGGCAGAGGGAGAAAGGAGAACTTCTCCAAAACAATCAGCATCAAAAGAGACACAATTATAAGCCTGAGAACGATTATTATTGTCTGTGTAGAAATGACGCTAACATTCGGACTGCTACGGATCATCTGGAGCTCCAAGGAACTGTCAGTCAACGCCAAAGTCAGGCTCTTCAACACCAACATCAAAGCAGTTCTATTGGCCAGACACCATCAACAACAACGAGCTCTGGGAGAGAACAAGCCAGCTGCCCGCAGAATAGGAAATCAAGAAACGACGTTGGGGCTGGATTGGACATGCTGCGGAAGCCTGCAAGCAACACCGCCAGACAAGCTCTAACATGAAACCCTCAAGGAAAGCGAAAAAGAGGTCGGCCAAGGAACACCTGGCGCAGGGACCTGGAAGCAGACATCAGGAACATGGGGATGACTTGGAACCAGCTGGAGAAAAGATCCCAGGACAGAGATGCCTGGAGGTCCTTGGATGGCGGCCTGTACCCCAGGAGGGGTAATAGGCGATGATGATGATGATGATGATGATGATGATGATGATGATGATGATGATGATGATGATGATGATGATGATGATGATGATGATGATGATGAGAAATGACGCTGCCCACTTTTGAAATGTCAGACCAGAGCAGTTTGAGGATTGTCTCGCTCACAGGCGTAGAATAAGCACGCTTCGCTTTTGTGTTGATACCTCTTATTGTTTTTTCCACTATGCTCCTTGACAGAGGTGTCTGGAGGGCACAAAGTAAAGGTCTGCCTTAAAGGATAAAGAATAACGTGCAAGCTGAACTATCTGTCTGTTAGTTTATAATTCCATTATGATACGAACAAACTTGGCAAGCTTTAAATAAAAATGCCCCCTTCTCCTCTTGGAAGAAGACCTGAAATCATGTCATTTGATGCAATATCTTGGAAATCAGTGGCACTAGAAGTGTTTTTAAACCGCTCAGGACGACTGAGGGAGAGGAACACAGTTCTCTGAACAAGAGCGTCAGTGAAGGAATGAAGAACACAAAGGACACCTGTGAAAAGCCTGTCCACATGAAAGCAAAACAAAGCCAGTACTGTTTGGGACAAAGTCGGCAACTTTCTCACACAGAGATAGGGCATGATTAGAAGAGAGAGCATATATTGCCTTAAACTCTACCTCACATACGGCACAGGATATCCAAAATGTGCCATCAACACACGGTCATCGCACGGGGATGACTTTCTGATACTCTTTTAATAAGTCATAACTGCACTGCACTTGCTGGAATGTGGGAAACCTGCAGGCATCAGCATCCCTGCATCACTCTTGAAACATGGCGGAGATGCAGTCATTAATATCCTAACTGCCAACCGCAACAAACTCTGACGCACTGGGAATGATCCATTTATTCAGCCTCAGTCACAATCATTACCCTTCCCCAAAAAGGGAAATCTCCACCACTTCCAAAACTACCACATTATAAGCTTGATCAGCGATGTCAGCAACGTAATACGAGCAGTTACCTTCATTTCTGTATAACAGGAAAGATTCCACAAAAAGGCAGTAGTTACCATCCTTGTTGAAGAAAAGGCAGGATTCTACTGGAGCAGAAGTACCACCAAACACCCATGCACCCGCGCATGCACCGCCCCCCCCCCCCCCCCCCCCCCCACACACACACACACTCACACTCACACACACCACACTCACACACACACACTCACACTCACACACACACACACACACACACACACACACACACAACACACAATTAGAGCAGCTACTTGAGTTCGCTGATGTCACCGCTTAAGCGTCAATACTCATCACGCACACTGACCATCATTTCTGAAAAAAACATAAGATTCCACACAACGCAGAAGTTACCATCAATGTTGAAGAACAGGCTGCATCCAACAGAGGCAGATGTACCTTCACACACACACACACACACACACACACACACACATATATATATATATATATATATATATAGAGAGAGAGAGAGAGAGAGAATAGCGACAATAATCAGCGTTATTTTAAAAAGAGTGCTCAACCACAGTGGGAGCGACATTTGTTACAAAGAAAGATACAAAAACCAAACAGAACTGAGGAAATACATTTGGAAACTTAAAGATAAAAACACAGACTACAACATATCTTGGAAAATCTTAAAAAGAGCAGCAACATACAATAACATTTCAAAAAGATGTAATCTATGCCTGACAGAGAAATACATTATACTATGTAAACCACAATTAGCAACTTTAAATATTAGAACAGAAATGGTTAACAATTGCAGACACAGATGGAAGTTTTTGTCAGTGAACAAAATCAAAAACAACCTGAGAAGCACGTGCAACACGGGGGAAAAAAAGCAAGCTATATATAATAACGCTGGCAGCACAAGCTCACTACACATGAAGACTGCAAAAGCATGAAACAGATCTGTAGGTGGTTTTAAGCCTGTTTTTTAAAACCCGTTTTTAATGTAACAAATATATATATATATATAAAATATATATATTATATATATATATATATATATATATAATATATATATATATATATATATATATATTATATATATATATATATAATATATATATATATATATATATATATATATATATATATATATATAATATAATATATATATATATATATATATATATATATATATATTTGAAATACCCAAAATGATTTTGATAGTGCTCGACCCTTGGGGAGCAACATTTGTTAAAATAGGTTTTTAAAAACAAATTACAAATTTTTTTTCGAGCCTTTGCCTGTCATCGGGATGGTTTTGGTTTCCCACCGCCGATGTTATATAGGTGTGGGCTCCCTTTTGCGGTTGTTTTGCACGTGGGGGTTTGGCGCACGTTTTTTTGGGGGGCTTTCGGGTTTTTTTGTTTGGGTGTGTTCACTAACAACGTTTCCTTTTTATCCGCAGTTTTTTACTATTTCTGTTTAGTTTTTAAAGTTGCTAAGGTGGTTTGCTTAGTTTTAAACCATTTTTCATTTAACATGGGTTGCACCTTTTTGAAACATTGCTGTATGGTATGCTCTTTTTATGTTTTTCCGGGATAATTTTGCTTTTTTTTTGGGGCGTCTTTAAGTTTCCAGAATTTACTCAGTTCGTTTGGTTTTTATTTTTATTTTTATTAAAGACTGTTTGTGGTTTGCATATCGGTTTTGAAGGGGGTTTTCAGTGACCCCTATGTATGTTTTTTTTTTTTCTGAGTCCAGTGGCTTGGTACGACGGAAAACTCAAAACAAACATAGGGAAAAGAATTCTTTAAATTTTAAAAACCTCGTTCCCAAAAAACAAAAACATATAAAATACAACAAAAAAAAAAACCGTCCACTACGATTCATGCCCCCACCTCAAAAATTTAAATTTGACGCATCAAATAAAAAAAAAACCCAAACACAGCAAAAAAGGGGGGTGAAGAAAGGAAATCTTGCATTGATAAAAAAAGAGCATGCCCCTGACAATAAATGCCTTCACAACAAAAATTGTTACCAAGCCACTGGACATCAAAAAAGGAAACATACATGGGGATCACTGAAAACCCACTTCAAACCAATTTCAAACCAAAAACACATTTAATAAGTTGAAAGTTCCATGACATGTTGGGGCTTTTGGGGGGTTTTTAAAAATGACACTGTGTGAGTCTTCGATTCCAAAAGGGGGACTCCCGGAGTTAAGTGCTTTTTTCATTTCTGGAATGACTCTTACGTTTGGACCCCGGATTTTAAGTACTTTTTCTTTTCATGGAATGACAGACGGGGCCCGACAACTAATTTTTTTTCAATTGGGATTTAGAGGGAGGGGGGCGAGCGTGCAAGTTTTCTTTGATTCGAGACCCCTCATCTGTATCCCTTTTTTGAAAATAACTCAGTTTAGGCCAAAAATTCCCTTTGTTTGGGGTTGTGTGTGATGTGTGTATGTGTGTTGTGGTGTGTGTGGTTGTGGTGGTGGTGTTGCGCGCGCGCGCGCATGTGCGATGTGCGTGAGTGTGGTGTTGGGTGTGCGTCTCCTTTCTCTGTCTTTCTTCCCCCCCCCTCTCTCCTCTCCTCTCTCTCTCTCTCTCTTCTCTCCTCTTCTCCTCTCTCTTCATTTTGCCCTTTGTATCGAAAGCAAAAAAAAAACACAAAAGAAAAGGAAAAAGGAAAGAAGAGAGAGAGAGGAGAGAGAAGAGAGAGAGGAGAGAGAGAGAGAAGAGAAAAGAGAGGGATTTTAGGAGGAGAGAAAGCATGTTCTAAAAAATTGAACCCAAAAAAATGTGTTTTTCACCCTAACATTTTAACTAAGTGCGGGAGATAGCTTTAGAAACTTCTCTTAAGTTTCTTTCCTGTGTTTTCAAAAATTTCTGAAATTAAAAAAAAAAATGATTTGGGAAACACTGAAGAACTTCCCCAATGTATATGTCTTATATTTTTGTCGTCACAGTTGGAATACAACTTATGTTGTTACATCTTTAGAAAAACGCTTTTGGATTTAGCATTACATTTTTTTCACTTAAAAAGCGGGGTGTTCTTAAGGGGGCAGATATCCAGCGTCAATAAAGCCCATAAGAATGGAGTTTTTAACAGTAAACTCCATCTGTAAAATCTAAAATCGTTCACAGAATCAGTCCTAACAATTTGAGGTCAACCCTTGGTTTCTGTTTCAAGCAGTCTGTATTCTCGGGGGTGGAACTCCTCCTGCAATCTTTTCAAGACCGGTTTTTTTTTTCCCCTTCAGTAACCAAAAGGGGATAACTGTAGTTTTCCCCTTTATACAAACACATCCTTTCCCACACACACAACCACACACACACACACGCACGCACGCACGCACGCACCCCACGCACGCACTCACGCACGTACGCGCGCGCGCGCGCGCACAACACACACAAACACACACCACACGCACGCACGTACGCACGCGCGCGC